>JARQOC010000001.1:35920200-36007700 GCA_033576535.1 Allobates femoralis | reverse complement strand
CTGCCTCCATCCAGGCTGTGTAGGTGCCGGCAGCGTCGCGCTGCGGAGGAGGGACCCTCCATTACCCCAGCAGGCCTGCAGCAGCTCTCGGTCGCACAAAGTTAAGTGATTCTGAATATGAAAGGCGAGGGTGAGCGTGGGTGACCGGTGGAGTGCAGAGGACGTGGGGGGGTGCAGAGGACGAGAGGGGTGTGCAGAGGACGTGGGGGGTGTGCAGAGGACGTGGAGAGGGTGTGTGCAGAGGATGTGGAGGGTGTGTGCAGAGGACGTGGAGGGGGTGTGTGCAGAGGACGTGGAGGGGGTGCAGAGTATGTGAAGGGTGTGTGCAGAGGACGTGGAGGGTGTGTGCAGAGGACGTGGGGGGGGTGCAGAGGACGTGGAGGGGGGGTGCAGAGGACATGGGGGGTGTGCAGAGGATGTCAAGGGGGGTGCAGAGGACGTAGGGGGGGTGTGCAGTGGACGTGGGGGGGGTGTGCAGAGGACGTGGAGGGGGTGCAGAGGATGTGGAGGGTGTGTGCAGAGGACGTGGAGGGTGTGTGCAGAGGACGTGGGGGGGTGCAGAGGACGTGGAGGGGGGTGCAGAGGACATGGGGGGTGTGAGGAGGATGTCAAGGGGTGTGCAGTGGACGTGGGGGTGTGTGCAGTGGACGTGGGGGTGTGTGCAGTGGATGTGGGGGGGGTGTGCAGAGGAAGTGGAGGGGGTGCAGAGGATGTGGAGGGTGTGTGCAGAGGATGTGGAGGGGGGTGAGCAGAGGACGTGGAGGGGGTGCAGAGGACGTGGAGGGTGTGTGCAGAGGACGTGGAGGGTGTGTGCAGAGGACGTGGGGGGGTGCAGAGGACGTGGAGAGGGGGTGCAGAGGACATGGGGGGTGTGCGGAGGATGTCAAGGGGGGTGCAGAGGACGTGGGGGGGTGTGCAGTGGACGTGGGGGGGTGTGCAGTGGACGTGGGGGGTGTGTGCAGAGGAAATGGAGGGGGTGCAGAGGATGTGGAGGGTGTGTGCAGGGGACGTGGAGGGGGGGTGTGCAGAGGACGTGGAGCGGTGAGTGCAGAGGACATGGTGAAGTGTGTGCAGAGGACATGGTGGAGTGTGTGCAGAGGACATGGTGGAGTGTGTGCAGAGGACATGGATCAAGGGTGTGCAGAGGACATGGAGGGGTGTGTGCAGAGGACATGGTGGAGTGTGGGCAGAGGACATGGAGGGAGGGTGTGCAGAGGACATGGTGGTGCACAGCACGGAGCTGAGGACATGGTGGTACACTATGCACAGCACGGAGCTGAGGACATGGTGGTACACTGTCTGTGCACAGCACGGAGCTGAGGTCATGGTGGTACACTGTGCACCGCACAGAGCCGAGGACATGGTGGTACACTGTCTGTGCACAGAGCTGGGGACATGGTGGTACACTTTCTGTGCACAGAGCTGGGGACATGATGGTACACTGTTTGTGCACAGAGCTGGGGACATGATGGTACACTGTTTGTGCACAGAGCTGGGGACATGGTGGTACACTGTCTGTGCACAGTACGGAGCTGGGGACATGGTGATACACTGTTTGTGCATAGCACGGAGCTGGGGACATGGTGGTATACTGTGCACAGCACGGAGCTGGGGACATGGTGGTACACTGTGCACAGCGCGTAGCTGGGGACATGGTGGTACACTGTGCACAGCATGGAGCTGGGGACATGGTGGTACACTGTGCACAGCATGGAGCTGAGGACACGGTGGTACACTGTGCACAGCACGGAGCTGAGGACATGGTGGTACACTGTCTGTGCACAGCACGGAGCTGGGGACATGGTGGTACACTGTCTCCCGCCGCCTTAAAATCGGTCTGTTTCCAGGAGAGTCGGACGAGTGACATCTGTTTCTTGGTCCGTTTGGCAACTGCTGTGCGAGTGTCCGACATTTTTCTCAGATCACATCCATGTGATGTCTGTGTGCAATCTGTTTTGTTTTTTCTCAGCAGCTATTACTGTAGAATCATTTACAGGAACATTTTACAGTGTTCTCAGCTGCAGAATGATAATGTATCCGTGAAAAAAACGTGTCAGTCTCAGATGGTTCGTGTGATGTCCATGTGCGGTCCGTGATTTTGTCGGACCCTTAGACTTGCATTGGTGAGTCTCACACGTGAATCTCATACTGTCGCAGCATGTTGTGACTTTTTCTCATCCTGAATCTGGCTGAGAAAAAAAAGTGTCCGACACTCGACAATCTGATCTCAGACATTGATTAACATTGGTCCGACTGCAATGCAATAAAATCACGCATTGCACTCGTCCGAGCTTCACGCCAGTGTGTCCGTACCCTAATAATAAAATCCATATAGTAATCCTACAATGTCTGCTGGACATGGTATGGGGGAGGTTTATGGCTTAGTTGGTACACTCCATACTTCATGGTATGGGGAGGGTTTATGGCTCAGTTAGTACACTCCATATTTCTTGTTATTAACCAGTTAATGCTCTCTTGTCCACCGCACTGCAGTGTAATAAGAGGATGACCGCGAGACAGGCAGCGACATTGCATCAGAGATTCCCTGACCTCAGAATAGAAGATCCTCAAATCCTGGTATTGTGACATAATATAAGAATAATATTTTTTGCATTTATATTACACTATGCACTCCACAGCACTTTACATACATCATCACTGTCCCCATTGGGGCTCACAATGTAAACCTCCTATCAGTATGTCCCTGTAGTGTGGTTGGACGAACCTTTTATATGTACTACATGATGAAATGTGGGAGGAGAATCTACATGAAGCTTGGAGGGATGGCTGTGACTAGGGGGAAGATTGTCCGTGACAGGAGGAGGGGCCGAAATGGGGGGGAGGAGCCGTGATGGGGGGGGTACCGCTGACAGTGCCTAGGGCAGCAGGAACTCCAAATATGGCCCTGGCACTATGTGGTGGTAATATATGATCTGGTCACGGTGTGGTGGTATTTCTGATTTCTATCTGGTATTATTGGTCTTGGTAGAGTGGATTGTGGTCAGACATTTTTTTTATCTGATATCAATAAGGGGAAACTTCTTTATTTCCAATAGATATTAAATACTTGGATGTTTAACCCCTCCCTGTTCTGTGACACAGCAGCAGAGATGCAGTTACAGAGGTTCACCAGAGAAAGCAAGTTGAGCATTTGGTGAGATTTTCACCTCAGTATTTGACACATATCTCCCCCTCCCCCACCCCCCCCCCACCCCCCCACCAATGAGTTCATAAGATTGAGGTACTGGTGTTTTTTCCTCACGTGCGTGCGGTCTATCGGTTCAAATCTACAATTGGTTGCCTTTTCAGGTAAGGAGACATCTGGTATGTCCGTATCTATCAGCAGTCATGTCTCGAGGTGTCGGGCCCATTGATCATACAACATTTTGCAATATATCCGGAGACAGTGCAGTCCATTGGGACGATCTGTTTAGTTCAGTTCAAACGGAGCGTCTATCATGTGCTGACTCATGGTCTCAGAGGCATGGCTGGGTAGAATTATATTCAGCAAAACCTCATCGTTTGGGCGTCTTTTTTGGCTGTGCCGGCTTTCTTCCTAGACCAGCCCGATTTTTGCTGCCTTTGATTTCCCGATGGTGTTCGGTCTGGCGTCGCCGCTCCCCACACCGCTCCTGAACGCAGATGATAGGGGCGTTGTGGTTCTCCATCTCCAGATTCTGGTAGTTGACTGTCTAGCGCATCTCTAGAGCCAGGAGAGGACGGGTTTGAATTAGGTGGGGACATTCGCGGTCTCAATACATATTCCATAGCTTCTTTAGGCGAGTAGAAGGACTGTATCTTTCCTCCTGGTGACCGAAATCTCAATGTGGCAGGGTATAGCAACTGGAATCTCACGTTTTTCTTGTAAAGTAGCGTGCATACCTCGCTGAATCCCTTGCGTTTTCTTATAACTTCCGCAGAGTAGTCCTGGTAGAGGAGAACTTTGTGTCCACGTATATGTAGGGGAATACGGCTTGCTTTATACGCTCTCAAAATCTCCTCCTTGTCACGGTCGTTCAGATACTTCGCTATGGAGTGCCAGGGTTTGGTCGCATCACCTCCGCGTCTTTTCTGCGACGCTCCCGCTATCACTGCCTCTGTCGATTCCGTTTCTCTCGGTGGGCCAATTCTGTGAGTCCTCTCAGTAGGACAAGGGTGTGAAAGACCTAATGTTTTCGGTAGGTCCACTTCAAATATGTCTATCAGTTGGGCAGGAGAAATTGTTTCAGGGAGGCCAACTAATTTGAGGTTGCATCTGCAACTGCGATTTTCTAAGTCATCTAGTTTACTTAGTGCATAGGAAGAGTTTTTATGTAGCGCGTCTATTTGTTGTTCTAAATCCAGTATGCGTTCGTCTGCGGCTGCCAGACGTTCCTCCATCTCACTTAATCTTTGGTCATGGCTAGTCAGTTTCGTCTGCATCCCTTCTGTCGTTGCACGGATCATTTCTGTCATCGCCTGGTGGAATTCGTCGGCCATATATGTCGCCATTTCTTTTGCCAATTGTTTGTAATTAATAGCAGGTAGCAGGGTCGGGGCGCCAGACTATTAATGTCTTGTTTACATGGTGGAAAATCCCGCCTCACCTCTCTGCACTTCGGATCCCCTTCCATCCTCCTCTTCCACATAAGCCTCCGCCTCGTCATATCTTTCATCCCCCTCAGTACCTGCTTCCAGCATCGGTCCGGAGTCATGCACATCCTCCGAGACCGTCCTCTCCTCTACCCGCCGCTCCCTCAGAGCCGCGCCGGGCGCCGCCATCACTGCCCCTGCTGCTGACGCGGGTTTTCCCGCCATTGTATGCCCGTCCTTATCTCCGCCGCGGAACAACAAACCGGTCTAGTGCCGTCGGCTTCATGTGACCTCTGCGACCTCCGGTGACGGTTTGCGGCGGGTTGCGGTGCTATTTGGATGGGTTAATTGGCCCTGGATTCCGGAGCTTCCCTTCTACCGTCTGTGCATGGAGGCGCCGGAACCGGAAGTCAAAAGCACACGTTTTTAAACATGCGCATGAGTTATTACTAGTTTGCTAAATACCATACAAAGGCCCCTTTCACATGTCTGTGCAAAAAACATACTTGTGCAAGGGTACGTTTTGTCCGTCTGTGTGTCATCTCATCTGTCATTCGTGTCCTGTCCGTGTGCTATCTGTGTGACAGCTGGATAGCCCACGGACAACATGAATTTTTATACTTGCCAGTCTCCAGTGATGCTGCCTGTTTCTCTTGCTTCTGATTCCACTGTTGGAGTCATAAGCTTAATGACCAGGGACCTGGAAGCGAGCAAGACAGGCAGCATCACTAAAGACTGGTAAGAATAAACATGTATTTATTTCAGTGACATGCCTTTGGTCCAGAACGTGTCCCACATTGTCACAGGGATAACATCACTGTGTTGTCCGTGTGGCATCCATGCTGCCGGCTAAAACCAAACATTTTGCAGTGTGGCGCAGACATACATGTTAAAATGGTTATTGATTAACATTGGTTTCCGTGTCTCCAGTATGTGGCAAACGGACGTGACCTGTACCAGACACCAGAACATGGAAAATCGGCCTAAGTGCTGGTGAAAAATCCCGTTCTAAGGCCTCTTTCACACGTTTTTTTCAGCATCATGTGTCATCTGTGTGCTGTCCATGCCACATCTGCCATATCCGTGCGTCTCATGAATCATGGTACATTTTAAAGGGGCCCACTGAGACTCTTTCACCCGGGGCCCACAAAAACCTGGAGCCGGCCCTGACCAGGGTACCCGGTAGCCGGGCAGACAGTCACTATCACGGTGGTGTTTGACCAGCAGCTTGGCCCTGACCGGACATGGAAAGGGGTTATGGTGTATATTTACAGGGGATTAGAGTTAGTAGATAGTTTGTGATGCCAGCTGAGGGATCTGGCCAGGAGTGGCCAGCGCTGCATGTAGTGGACTCCCAGGGAATGGATGTTCATGCAGCCATTTGGATTACTCCCCTCAGCCAGAGCAGGCCCCTGGGAGTAGTAGTGATGTTGAGAATGTAGAAAATGATGAGATGTGCAGTGGAGAGTGCAGGGAAGGTCACAGAAGGAGACAAGAAGGCAGATTTAGTTTTGTGCCTTTACTGAAGATCTTGCAGCACAGCCGGGACTTTTGTGTAGAACCAGGCATGCGGCTTGTCCAGTCTAGAGAGAGATGGGACTATCAGGCTTATACACTGATTCCAGCAGAACAGCTGTCTCCTAACTCCAGGTTACTAGTTTCCCCTCTGCGTCTTCCTCTAGTCCTCCCTTGTCTGTGGCACCCTCCAGCCGGACAGGTGGCACGAGCCCTGCGAGCGACCTCTCTTTAGGTCCTCTGGTTCTTTCATAGCCACTGTGTCCCAGATGGGTCCATGAAGTTGACTGCCAGACGTGCAATCTGGTAGTCTCCAGGATCTGTGGCCAAATCCTCGAGACTTGGACACCTAGGGCCTGGCCCCTGCATGCAGGCTAGTTCCTCTGCCCAGCTGAGCTGGCAGTAGATGTAACCTGTTGCCCTCTCGGGCCCAACACACTGTCAGGAGCCTTTCCTTTGCCTACCTCTCCCTCACCTAACTGCTCCCTCCAACCAGAATTGGGGTCTGCCCTAAGGTGGGTCTCTTCCACCCTTCAATCTCTGATTGGAGTTCAGACTGTGTTGTTTTTGTTTGGGGAATTCCAGCAGCATGATCCTTACCTCTCCCCAGGCAGGACACTGCAGGGTGTTGAATGCAATACCACTTGTGGCAGCCGGACCGTAGAGGCGCCACACTGTCAATCACCATCAATGTTTATAATGAGCACACCAGCCTCATCAGGTCCAGAGCTATCCGTATTGCAAATTCTGATGACAGGTCTCCTTTGAGTCTTTATTTAGAGAACCAATTCTACATTTCGCTTGTGCTCATAGAAAAGAAACAAGAGGACAACATAAATGTAACTTGACTTTATTGGACTTGTTGGAATAATGTAAACCTTCCCCTATTGTGATGACGATGTAACCAAACTGATAGATAAAAAGACGAGATATACAATGTATCCCTGCAAAACAGAGAGAATGTAGGGGGGAACGGTCTACAGCCGAGATCAGAAGACGTTACATGTAAACAGAATATCTGTTATAATATTAAATTATCAATCTTATTTTGCATTAAACCTTCCATAAAATAGAAATATATATATTTATAAGTATCGAACAATTTTAAATACACATAAGATTACATATACATATATATATACTTTACAATTCGCCCTCAACACTTCTAAAGTGAAGCTCCACCTTAGAATTAGGGATCTGTAATCTTAACAATTCTCCAATATTATCATTATAGGGATCTACGAGGTATTTATGGGGGATCCATTGTGGACAATCACTTTTTGATTAAAGGGTTCATCAATGCTAATCACGAGGATCCCCTACTGATCGCTCGTGATCTGTAAGGACAAGTTTTCAATTTCCCAACAGCTCCCCCGCAGGAGAAATGAAGTATTACACATTTCTTATGTATTCTACGGATTGCTTCTCCTCCTGAAAGAGACCTCTCCATTCCAGCTGGAGGTAACAAATAAGGGAACGTCTTAAAACGTCCTTAAAGGAGTTTTCTTGATTCTCAAATTAATAACCCTAGCTGGGAGCGTTTCGCCAAAGACTAAAATGGAAACAAATCAGCAAACCAGTCCATGTGATATTGACAGATCCATGATTTGAAGCTCGGAAGTAAGGGGTCATTATCGCTAGCAATATCCAATGCCTCAACCGTCCAATGACGAAGGAATGGGACGTCATCACTTTCTATGGGAAGACATCCCATTCAAAGGTCACCCGACCACTGCAAACCATCAATGACCTCAACATACCAATGACCAAGAAATGGGCTGTCATCACTGTTTATGACAAAACCCCCTTTAAAAGGGTCACTCGACCACTGCAAACCATCAATGGCATCAGCAGACCAATGATCAAGGAACGGGATATCACCACTTTGTATGGGAAGACCTCCCGTTAAAAGGGTCACCCGACCGCTGCAAACCATCAATGGCCTCAACAGACCAATGACCAATAAATGGGATATCACTTTTATGGGAAGACATCCTGTTAGATGGGTCACCCGACCACTGCAAACCATGGCATCAGCAGACCAATGATCAAGGAATGGGATATCACCACTTTGTATGAAAAGACCTCCCGTTAAAAGGGTCACCCGACCACTGCAAACCATCAGTGGCCTCAGCAATCCAATGACCAAGGAATGGAATATCACCACTTCCTAATGGAAGACCTCCCATTAATAAGTCACCAGACCACTGCAAACCATCGATGCCTCAACCGTCCAATGACGAAGGAATGGGACGTCATCCCTTTTTATGGGAAGACGTCCCGTTAAAAGGTCACCCGACCACTGCAAACCATCAATGGAATCCACAGACAAATGACCAAGAAATGGGACGTCATCCCGTTAAAAGGTCACCCGACCACAGCAGACCATCAATGGCCTCAACAGTCTAATGACCAAGGAATGGGACATCATCATTCTTTATTGGAAGACCTCCTGTTAAAAGGTCACCCAACCACTGCAAACCATCAATGGCCTCAACAGTCCAATGACCAAGGAATAGGACGTCATCACTTTTTACAGGAAGACATCCCGTTAAACGGTCACCCGACCACTGCAAACCATCAACGGCCTCAACAGTCCAATGACCAAGGAATAGGACGTCATCACTTTTTACAGGAAGACATCCCGTTAAACGGTCACCCGACCACTGCAAACCATCAATGGCCTTGGCAGTCCAATGACCAAGGAACGGGAAATAACCACTTCCATGAGAGATTCCTTTAGGATTTGAAGCAATTTTTGAGAAAAATTGGGATAGAGGATCAGTATTTTCCTTGGACTTCGCCTTGGAGACGTTCTAGTGATAAGACTCCAGGCTTAAGCTTTCTCCTTAGTGTCTCCCAGCCGTGGTGGCCGAGAAGTAAATGGCACCAAATGTGATATTATTATGTAACCAAACAAATCCCAACACTTATAAAAAGTAAACTCGATCCATCAATATGATGCACTATCCTCGCTTCATCTACTTGTGAATTCCCGCTGGTACATGGGATGAATTCTTGAAGCGGACGCGTGATCACAAGAGCGCGTTATGGAAATTGGAAGGAAAAATTGGATGTTTGGGTGGAAACCCACCGACAGCAGGAATGCTTCTTTCAGTACGGTGCATTCAGAGTCGTGTTTGAGGTATCTGTGTTGCCCACTAGTCCCGTCACCGGCGTGAGGCTCGGTGGACCGCCGCGTACGACCACTTGTCCGTATTCAGACATTGCAGTTTATTCGGACAGTTCCTGGTCGTAGCACTTGATTTCGGTCCACACAATGTTTTGCTATTTTTTTACTGTTTTGTAGATTTGTGGATTTTTCCAGCTGTGCATTGCTGGTTTGGGTCCTTAGAGTGCGAAGAGGTGGAGAAAAGCTTGGAATGAAGGACGACTGTCAGGAGTAGAGGACGGGCAGACGCCGGATCCACTGGTGATGAGCTGGAAGGGATCAAGAGGAGATTTGTTAGAGTGTTGAGGGGAGCCATAGAATCAAATACTTAATTAACCTTAAGACATAAAGGGTTGAGAGAAACGACCCATAGAGTGTATTATTTTACATTGCATAAGCTTGGTTGGGAACTAAACATGTCTGTCTTTGCCTGTATCATCACACCATGCCGTGGTATAGTAAGATGGAGCCTGGACCTATGACTGCATCTTGTATACAATAAGGAGTTCCTGGAGGAAGCTGAATTCCATAGTACTGACCAATCAAAGAATGCCACATCACCTGGAGACCCTCAATCAAGACCACACCCCCTGACAACCCCATGGACTAGCCCATTATCCAACCCACTAACTAATGAATACATCTGAGTAGGGCTGGCCGAGCCCCTTACTGAGTTTTTATAAGTTCATGCCTGTTCAAATAAACACACGTGGAGCTGACCAAGTGAGAGTGTACATCTGACTCTGTGTGTCTGGTGTCATACTTTCACACTAGCACTTGGTCCATATCTATTAGACCAGGGGCAGGCAACTTATTAATATTTCAAAATATTATCCATAACAATAGGGTCATACAAAATAGAGAAGATAGCAAATGTATCATACATGTATATATGACAGTACGAGCACCTTGACAGTAATGTACAGAGAACAAAGCCTGTAGAAAGTATCATGGCGGAGAGTAATGAAGAGAGAGCATCATGCAGAGTAATGTATAGAGAATGGAACGTATCGGCAATGTTTGGCTGCCGGGCGTAGCTTTGGTATAAATATATTCATGTGTTGTGTATGATTCAGCATTAAAGAGAGTACTCCATGATTTAGATAGTGCTATTCATAGAATAGATCATTAATATTAGATCTGTCACAAGGGTCTCCTTTCCTTGGGAGTAGTGTGATAGGTTTGGGATTTGAGTCTTGCATTGTCTTGTGAGACTCTGGATTTTAAACGCATTTGTTTTCTGTTGATGCAGTAACGGTTAATGACATTTTCCTTGCTGGTAGCTTCTGTGTCAGGTGCAGCCAGTTTGTGAACAGTCCCTTTCCCTTAAAATAGTCACATGTATGGAGCTGAGCTGGAGTACTGAGACTGGCCACTACATAGTGTATGGAGCTGAGCTGCAGCACTGAGTACAGCCACTACACGGTGTATGGAGTTGAGCTGTAGTACTGAGAACGACCACTACATGGTGTATGAAGCTGAGCTGCAGTACTGAGACTAGCCACTACATGGTGTATGGAGCTGAGCTGTAGTACTGAGAACGACCACTACATGGTGTATGAAGCTGAGCTGCAGTACTGAGACTAGCCACTACATGGTGTATGGAGCTGAGCTGCAGTACTGAAAACGGCCACTACATGTTGTATGGAGCTGAGCTGCAGTACTGAGAACGGCCACTACACGGTGTATGGAGCTGAGCAGCAGTACTGAGAGCGGCCACTACACGGTGTATGGAGCTGAGCTGCAGTACTGAGAGCGGCCAGTACACGGTGTATGGAGCTGAGTTGCAGTACAGAGAACGACCACTACACGGTGTATGGAGCTGAGCTGCAGTACTGAGAATGGCCGCTACACAGTGTATGGAGCTGAGCTGCATTACTGAGAATGACCTCTACACGGTGTATGGAGCTGAGCTGCAGTATTGAGAACGGCCACTACATGTTGTGTGGAGATGAGCTGCAGTACTGAGAACGGCCACTACTTGGTGTATGGAGCTGAGCTGCAGTACTGAGATCGGCCACTACACGGTGTATAGAGCTGAGCTGCAGTTCTGAGATTGGCCACTACATGGTGTATGGAGCTGAGCTGCAGTACTGAGAATGGCCACTACATGGTGTATGGAGCTGAGCTGCAGTACTGACAATGGCCACTACATGGTGTATGGAGCTGAGCTGCAGTACTGAGAACGGCCACTACATGGTGTATGGAGCTGAGCTGCAGTACTGAGAATGGCCACTACACTGCACTCTTCTGGATCTGTACAGTTTGCACATTCAGCAGGCACTTATGTTGCACACAGCTGACCAGTGGGGGGCAGGTGTCAGACCTCCATCAATCTGATATTGATGACTTAGGCAGGGATAACCCCTGTGCTGCACATTAGAGGAAACCCGAGAGTAGATTTATGCTGTCCATGGTTCGGACACGGTCATTGTATGGATGTTTAACATACTTTAAAAGCCCGGCAGGGGACTATGTGTCTCGGCTGACTAGTCCGGTGTGGTCCTCAGTGGCTTCTCCCCACCAGGCTCCTCTAGACGGACAGCTCCCTCCTTATGTACAAAAACACATTTGGCGTCCAGTTTGGCCTTCGTGAATCTAACCTTTGGTTCACTTTAAACATACAGCAATAGGACACAGTGTAGAAGCCCCTATAAACATGACCTGTACCCCTGATGTGTATGTACCCCCAGCTGAGTACTTAACATATTGGGAATGTATCATCTAGGAGTGTATCCGGTTTTGTGCGCAGCCCCACAGTGCAGCATGGTGGGAGCATTCGTGGCCTTTGTTTTGAGTTGACGTACCCGAGATCTTGCTGGGATACAGCAGTATTTCGTCATCTTCATCATCTTCGCTGTCGCTGTTCAGTGGATGTATACATGGATCTGCTTTGGCGTTGGGGGCGCTCTGCTCCTTGTCCTGGGCCCGCCGGCTCCTTAGTGCAATCAGCCGGTGATGGATGGCGGCGTAGAGGCGAGCGGCGTCCTTTACACCTGCCTGAGACAGACAACGAGGGTTGAATACATTATATATGGACTTTTTTGGTCCATTTAAACAAAATAGATTCTTGCAGGATCCGTTTTTTTTGTTTTAACATTGGAGTCTATGGAGAACGGATCCGGTGCACATACCCCATACACCGCTATTAGAGGACGGAGGTGAGTAGAGGGTGGGTGCTGCTATCAGGATGGATGCTGACCTCTGCGGCTCCTTCTTTTGACGTATGTTGTGTAGTGATAGAATCAGCATTGTAACTACAATAGGTGCAGGGGTTGCAATCACACCGGGGCCCTGGAGTCTAGGGGGGCCCCAAAAGTCCCTTTGGCCTAATTCTATTAAAGATTTGCAATAATTGGGGGCCCCGTTGGAACTTTTTAATAACATTGCACCACGGTGTGTTTTACAGCTGTGATGTCTATAAGAGACTACAGAATGAGTCAACTGAGAATCAGTCAGGGAGCTCATTCACATCACATGAATGCAGAAGAGTTTGTAACTTTTTAATGTTTTTTTCTCCTCTCAGCTGATTTATGAACACATCAAGGATGAACTCACACTGACACAAAAGCCAAAATGGGGGAACATTTGTAATGAAACTCAAATGCAAAAATGATTTTTAGCCCCAAACACATGTGTTTATATATAATACGTCTATACATTCTCTCTGAAGGTGGACAAGCAAGGAGCAGGTCATAGGAGTATGAGCAAAGGGGGTTCAAAAGAAGCCTCCTGAAGTAGTATTAAATCCACATGGGGCTGAGACGTAAGGGCAGATTAGTGGCCATGACATCCCACAGATCGGGAAACAAGAGGAGGGGGATATAGTGGGAGGACATAGCGGGAGAACATGCTGGGAGGACATAGCCGGGGGATATAGTAGGAGGACATAGCGGGGAGATATAGTGAGAGAACATAGCGGGGGAATATAGTGGGAGGACATAGCGGGGGGATATAGTGGGAGGACATAGCGGGGGGATATAGTGGGGGGATATAGTGGGAGGACATAGCGGGTGTGATATAGCGGGAGGACATAGCGGAGGGACATGGGGGACATAGCAGGGGGATCTAGTGGGAGGACATAGCGGGGGTATATAGCGGGAGGACATAGCGGGGGATATAGTGGGAGGACATAGCGTGGGGATATAGTGGGGGGACATAGCGGGGGATATAGTGGGAGGACATAGCGTGGGGATATAGTGGGGGGATTTAGTGGGGGGACATAGCGGGGGGATTTAGTGGGAGGACATAGTGGGGGGATAAAGTGGAAGGACATAGCAGGGGGATATAGTGGGATGACATAGCGGGGAATATAGTGGGAGGACATAGCGGGGGGATATAGTGGGGGGACATAGCGGGGGGATTTAGTGGGAGGACATAGTGGGGGGATATAGTGGAAGGACATAGCAGGGGGATATAGTGGGAGGACATAGCGGGGAATATAGTGGGAGGACATAGCGGGGGGATATAGTGGGAGGACATAGTGGGGGGGATATAGTGGGGGACATAGCAGGGGGATATAGTAGAAGAAGGACATAGCAGGGGGATATAGTAGAAGAAGGACATAGCGGGGGGATATAGTGGGAGGACATAGCGGGGGGATATAGTGGGAGGACATAGCGGGGGGATATAGTGGGAGGACATAGCGGGGAAATATAGTGAGAGGACATAGCGGGGGGACATAATGGGAGGACATAGCGGGGAATATAGTGGGAGGACATAGCGGGGATATATAGTGGGAGGACATAGCGGGGAATATAGTGGGAGGACATAGCGGGGGGATATAGTGGGAGGACATAGCGGGGAATATAGTGGGAGGACATAGCGGGGGGATATAGTGGGAGGACATAGCGGGGAATATAGTGGGAGGACATAGCGGGGGATATAGTGGGAGGACATAGTGGGGGGGATATAGTGGGGGGACATAGCAGGGGGATATAGTAGAAGAAGGACATAGCAGGGGGATATAGTAGAAGAAGGACATAGCGGGGGGATATAGTGGGAGGACATAGCGGGGGGATATAGTGGGAGGACATAGCGGGGAAATATAGTGAGAGGACATAGCGGGGGGACATAATGGGAGGACATAGCGGGGAATATAGTGGGAGGACATAGCGGGGAATATAGTGGGAGGACATAGTGGGGGGATATAATGGGACGACATAGTGGGGGTATATAAAGGGAGGACATAGCGGGGGGACATAGTCGGAGGACATAGCGGGGGGACATAGTCGGAGGACATAATGGGAGGACATAGCAGGAGGACATAATGGGAGGACATAGCAGGAGGACATAATGGGAGGACATAGCAGGAGGACATAGTGGGGGGATATAGTGGGAGGACATAGTGGGGGGATATAGTGGGAGGACATAGTGGGGGGATATAGTGGGAGGACATAGTGGGGGGATATAGTGGGAGGACATAGTGGGGGGATATAGTGGGGGGACATAGCGGAGGATATAGTGGGGGGACATAGCAGGAGGACATAGTGGGGGATATAGCGGGGGGACATAGCAGGAGGACATAGCAGGAGGACATAGCGGGAGGACATAGTGGGAGGACATAGTGGGGGGATATAATGGGACGACATAGTGGGGGTATATAAAGGGAGGACATAGCGGGGGGACATAGTCGGAGGACATAGCGGGGGGACATAGTCGGAGGACATAATGGGAGGACATAGCAGGAGGACATAATGGGAGGACATAGCAGGAGGACATAATGGGAGGACATAGCAGGAGGACATAGTGGGGGGATATAGTGGGAGGACATAGTGGGGGGATATAGTGGGAGGACATAGTGGGGGGGATATAGTGGGAGGACATAGTGGGGGGATATAGTGGGGGGACATAGCAGAGGATATAGTGGGGGGACATAGCAGGAGGACATAGCAGGAGGACATAGCAGGAGGACATAGCGGGAGGACATAGTGGGAGGACATAGTGGGGGGACATAGCGGGGGGATATAGCGGGGTGTTACCTGCACAAGGAATATCTTGAGGCTCCTGTCGGTCAGGTCGGTGGCGGTGATCCGCACACTTCTCCGGTTCGCTCTCTCTAGAATCATCTCATCAAACACTTTACTGTTCAGGATCAGTTTCAGATTCCCGTGGTTTCTCATCACTAAACCAAAAACAGCCGAGAGCAAAAATGGTTACATTTAATTAAAGAAAAAGTGAGAAAGTGCAAATGATAATGATGTAATAATGATACCAGGAGCCACATTCATCAATCAGTAACCGCACACAGAAGGGAGCGCCAGCAGCAGGGATGGCGAGTGATTCAATAACCCGTCTGACACCGTTCCCTGAAGTGTCCCAGTACACGAGATGATGGATACTAGGGCAGCTCAATGAATTAGATCATCAAAAAGTGACTTTATTACAGTAATTCAATACATAAAGTGACACCCATATATTATATAGAGTCATTACACACAGAGGGATCTATTTCATTTTAATGAAGGACAAAACACCGTGCTGCCGTATTCCACCAGACATCAAAGGGTGAATATAATATTGATTTATTAGTCAACACGTTTCAGGTCTCCCTGACCCCTTCCTCAAGACAACTCAATATCATATCGCCATGATTCAGAGAGTCCTGAAACGCATTGACCAATAAATCAATATTATATTCACCCTTCGATGTTTGGTGGAATACGGCGGCGTGGTTTTCAACCCTTCATCCTCCCTGCTTTAATTTTACGAGATAATGACCTTTGGGTTTTCATTAATCATCAACATTAACATAAATGAACACATGAAATAGATCCCTCTGTGTGTAATGACTCTATATGAGTTTCACTGAAAAAAACATTTACTTTTTGATGATATTCTAATTCATTGAGATGCATATCCATATATACTGTGTATATATATATATATATATATATATATATATATATTTATTTCTCAGGACCGGGATCCAGTGGACGCATATATTCAGAGCCCACTGAGCCTCCACATGCTTGCTGACATCTCTGATCAGTTGGATCGGTGACGTTGCACCAACCAGAGGCTGGCAGATTTTGGCCCGGGGGGCAACTACACAGCAGTGGCAGGATGAGGAGGGCAGGATGAGGAGGGCAGGCTGAGGAGGGCAGGCCGAGGAGGGCAGGCCGAGGAGGGCAGGATGAGGAGGGCAGGATGAGGAGGGCAGGATGAGGAGGGCAGGATGAGGAGGGCAGGTCGAGGAGGGCAGGATGAGGAGGGCAGGATGAGGAGGGCAGGCCGAGGAGGGCAGGCCGAGGAGGGCAGGATGAGGAGGGCAGGATGAGGAGGGCAGGATGAGGAGGGCAGGCTGGGGAGGGCAGGATGAGGAGGGCAGGATGGGGAGGGCAGGATGAGGAGGGCAGGATAAAGAGGGCAGGATGGGGAGGGCAGGATGAGGAGGGCAGGATGGGGAGGGCAGGATGAGGAGGGCAGGATAAAGAGGCAGGATGGGGAGGGCAGGATGAGGAGGGCAGGATGAGGAGGGCAGGATGAGGAGGGCAGGCTGGGGTGGGCAGGCTGGGGAGGGCAGGATGAGGAGGGCAGGATGAGGAGGGCAGGATGAGGAGGGCAGGCTGGGGAGGGCAGGATGAGGAGGGCAGGATGGGGAGGGCAGGGTGGGGAGGGCAGGATGGGGAGGGCAGGATGGGGAGGGCAGGATCGGGAGGGCAGGATGGGGAGGGCAGGCTGGGGAGGGCAGGCTGGGGAGGGCAGGATGAGGAGGGCAGGATGAGGAGGGCAGGATGAGGAGGGCAGGATGGGGAGGGCAGGATGAGGAGGGCAGGCTGGGGAGGGCAGGATGAGGAGGGCAGGATGAGGAGGGCAGGATGGGGAGGGCAGGATGAGGAGGGCAGGATGAGGAGGGCAGGATGAGGAGGGAAGGCTGGGGAGGGCAGGCTGAGGAGGGCAGGATGAGGAGGGCAGGATGGGGAGGGCAGGATGAGGAGGGCAGGATGAGAAGGGCAGGATGGGGAGGGCAGGATGAGGAGGGCAGGATGGGGAGGGCAGGATGAGGAGGGCAGGATGAGGAGGGCAGGATGGGGAGGGCAGGATGAAGAGGGCAGGATGAGGAGGGCAGGATGGGGAGGGCAGGATGGGGAGGGCAGGATGAGGAGGGCAGGATGGGGAGGGCAGGATGAGGAGGGCAGGCTGGGGAGGGCAGGATGGGGAGGGCAGGCTGGGGAGGGCAGGATGAGGAGGGCAGGCTGAGGAGGGCAGGCTGGGGAGGGCAGGATGAGGAGGGCAGGCCGAGGAGGGCAGGCCGAGGAGGGCAGGATGAGGAGGGCAGGCTGGGGAGGGCAGGATGAGGAGGGCAGGATGGGGAGGGCAGGGTGGGGAGGGCAGGATGGGGAGGGCAGGATGGGGAGGGCAGGATCGGGAGGGCAGGATGGGGAGGGCAGGCTGGGGAGGGCAGGCTGGGGAGGGCAGGATGAGGAGGGCAGGATGAGGAGGGCAGGATGAGGAGGGCAGGATGGGGAGGGCAGGATGAGGAGGGCAGGCTGGGGAGGGCAGGATGAGGAGGGCAGGATGAGGAGGGCAGGATGGGGAGGGCAGGATGAGGAGGGCAGGATGAGGAGGGCAGGATGAGGAGGGAAGGCTGGGGAGGGCAGGCTGAGGAGGGCAGGATGAGGAGGGCAGGATGGGGAGGGCAGGATGAGGAGGGCAGGATGAGAAGGGCAGGATGGGGAGGGCAGGATGAGGAGGGCAGGATGGGGAGGGCAGGATGAGGAGGGCAGGATGAGGAGGGCAGGATGGGGAGGGCAGGATGAAGAGGGCAGGATGAGGAGGGCAGGATGGGGAGGGCAGGATGGGGAGGGCAGGATGAGGAGGGCAGGATGGGGAGGGCAGGATGAGGAGGGCAGGCTGGGGAGGGCAGGATGGGGAGGGCAGGCTGGGGAGGGCAGGATGAGGAGGGCAGGATGAGGAGGGCAGGATGAGGAGGGCAGGATGGGGAGGGCAGGCTGGGGAGGGCAGGATGAGGAGGGCAGGCTGAGGAGGGCAGGCTGGGGAGGGCAGGATGAGGAGGGCAGGCCGAGGAGGGCAGGCCGAGGAGGGCAGGATGAGGAGGGCAGGATGGGGAGGGCAGGCTGGGGAGGGCAGGATGGGGAGGGCAGGATGGGGAGGGCAGGATGAGGGGGGCAGGCTGGGGAGGGCAGGATGAGGAGGGCAGGATGAGGAGGGCAGGATGAGGAGGGCAGGATGAGGAGGGCAGGCCAAGGAGGGCAGGATGAGGAGGGCAGGATGAGGAGGGCAGGCTGAGGAGGGCAGGATGGGGGGGCAGGCTGGGGAGGGCAGGATGAGGAGGGCAGGCTGGGGAGGGCAGGATGAAGAGGGCAGGATGAGGAGGGCAGGATGGGGAGGGCAGGCTGAGGAGGGCAGGATGAGGAGGGCAGGCTGAGGAGGGCAGGCTGGGGAGGGCAGGATGGGGAGGGCAGGCTGGGGAGGGCAGGATGAGGAAGCAGGATGAGGAGGGCAGGCTGGGGAGGGCAGGATGAGGAGGGCAGGATGAGGAGGCAGGCTGGGGAGGGCAGGCCGAGGAGGGCAGGCTGTGGAGGGCAGGCTGGGGAGGGCAGGATGAGGAGGGCAGGCTGGGGAGGGCAGGCTGGGGAGGGCAGGATGAGGAGGGCAGGCTGAGGAGGGCAGGCTGTGGAGGGCAGGCTGTGGAGGGCAGGCTGGGGAGGGCAGGATGGGGAGGGCAGGCTGGGGAGGGCAGGATGAGGAGGGCAGGATGGGGAGGGCAGGCTGGGGAGGGCAGACAGACTGGGGATGGCAGGCTGGGGAGGGCAGGCTGGGGAGGGCAGACAGACTGGGGATGGCAGGCTGGGGAGGGCAGGCTGGGGAGGGCAGCTTCAGTAGGCAGGCTGAGGATGGCAGGCTGGGGATGACAGGCTGGGGATGGCAGGCTGGGGATGGCAGGCTGGGGATGGCAGGCCCTGCTCCGGCTGCCATGTAGGACCCGACTAGATGCTGGACTTGGGCAGCGTACATGTTTTTACTCAACTCTAATGCGCATTTAGCGATTTCTCCCAACCCAAGAACAGGCAGAGAACAAGCTTCATGCCCAATCCTTCTCTCCCCGGGCATCGATCAGACAAACATCAGCTGGAAATCAACACAGATAAGATGTGGATCAGCAGTTTGGGAATCCTCAGTCTAATGTGTACGGCCACCTTAACCTAGGTGTTGTTGAGAGCTGTTGCTGGTTCCTTTTGTGTGGAGCTGTTATTTGATCACTGTATGGTGATAATATTTCAGCATTGTATAGCGGTTTTATTTAAACACTGCATAGCAGTATACAGCAATGCATGGTCGGATGTTATTTCAGCTTTGTATTGCGGTATTATTTCACTACTGTATTGAAGTAGTGTTACACTGATGTATGGTGGTATTATTACACTGATGTATGGTGGTATTATTACAGCACTGTATGGTGGTATTATTACACTGATGTATGGTGATATTATTACAGAACTGTGTGGTGGTATTAATACAGCACTGTATGGTGGTATTATTACACTGATGTATGGTGCTATGATTACAGCACTGTATGGTGGTATTATTACACTGATGTATGGTGGTATTATTACAGCACTGTATGGTGGTATTATTACAGCACTGTATGGTGGTATTATTACACTGATGTATGGTGGTATTATTACAGCACTGTATGGTGGTATTATTACAGAACTGTGTGGTGGTATTATTACAGCACTGTATGGTGGTATTATTACAGAACTGTGTGATGGTATTATTACAGCACTGTATGGTGGTATTAATACAGCACTGTATGGTGGTATTATTACACTGATGTATGGTGGTATTATTACAGCACTGTATGGTGGTATTAATACAGCACTGTATGGTGGTATTATTACACTGATGTATGGTGGTATTATTACAGCACTGTATGGTGGTATTATTACAGAACTGTGTGGTGGTATTATTACAGCACTGTATGGTGGTATTATTACACTGATGTATGGTGATATTATTACAGCACTGTATGGTGGTATTATTACAGAACTGTGTGGTGGTATTATTACAGCACTGTATGGTGGTATTAATACAGCACTGTATGGTGGTATTATTACACTGATGTATGGTGGTATTATTACAGCACTGTATGGTGGTATTAATACAGCACTGTATGGTGGTATTATTACACTGATGTATGGTGGTATTATTACAGCACTGTATGGTGGTATTATTACAGAACTGTGTGGTGGTATTATTACAGCACTGTATGGTGGTATTATTACACTGATGTATGGTGATATTATTACAGCACTGTATGGTGGTATTATTACAGAACTGTGTGGTGGTATTATTACAGCACTGTATGGTGGTATTAATACAGCACTGTATGGTGGTATTATTACACTGATGTATGGTGGTATTATTACAGCACTGTATAGTGGTATTATTACACTGATGTATGGTGATATTATTACAGAACTGTGTGGTGGTATTATTACAGCACTGTATGGTGGTATTAATACAGCACTGTATGGTGGTATTATTACACTGATGTATGGTGATATTATTACAGAACTGTGTGGTGGTATTATTACAGCACTGTATGGTGGTATTATTACACTGTTGTATGATGGTATTATTACAGCACTGTATGGTGGTATTATTACAGCACTGTATGGTGGTATTATTACACTGTTGTATGATGGTATTATTACAGCACTGTATGGTGGTATTAGTACACTGATGTATGGTGCTATGATTACAGCACTGTATGGTGGTATTATTACAGCACTGTATGGTGATATTATTACAGCACTGTATGGTGGTATTATTACAGCACTGTATGGTGGTATTATTACAGCACTGTATGGTGATATTATTACAGCACTGTATGATGGTATTATTACACTGTTGTATGGTGGTATTATTACAGCACTGTATGGTGGTATTATTACAGCACTGTATGGCGGTATTATTACAGCATTGTAAGGTGGTATTATTACACTGATGTATGGTGGCATTATTACAGCACTGTATGGTGGTATTATTACATTGATGTATGGTGCTATGATTACATCACTGTATGGTGGTATTATTACACTGATGTATGGTGCTATGATTACAGCACTGTATGGTGGTATTATTACACTGATGTATGGTGGTATTATTACAGCACTGTATGGTGGTATTATTACACTGATGTATGGTGGTATTATTACAGCACTGTATGGTGATATTATTACAGCACTGTATGGTGGTATTATTACAGCACTGTATGGTGGTATTATTACAGCACTGTATGGTGGTATTATTACAGCACTGTATGGTGATATTATTTCAGCACTGTATGGCGGTATTATTACAGCATTGTATGGTGGTATTATTACACTGATGTATGGTGCTATGATTACAGCACTGCATGGTGGTATTATTACACTGATGTATGGTGTTATTATTACAGCACTGTATGGTGGTATTATTACACTGATGTATGGTGGTATTATTACAGCACTGTATGGTGCTATTATTACAGCACTGTATGGTGGTATTATTACAGCACTGTATGGTGGTATTATTACACTGATGTATGGTGGCATTATTACAGCACTGTATGGTGGTATTATTACACTGATGTATGGTGGTATTATTACAGCACTGTATGGTGGTATTATTACACTGATGTATGGTGGTATTATTACACTGTTGTATGGTGGTATTATTACAGCACTGTATGGTGATATTATTACAGCACTGTATGGTGCTATTAGTACAGCACTGTATGGTGGTATTATTACACTGATGTATGGTGATATTATTACAGCACTGTATGGTGGTATTATTACAGCACTGTATGGTGCTATTATTACAGCACTGTATGGTGGTATTATTACACTGATGTATGGTGGCATTATTACAGAACTGTGTGGTGGTATTATTATACTGATGTATGGTGCTATGATTACAGCACTGTATGGTGGTATTATTACACTGATGTATGGTGCTATAATTACAGCACTGTGTGGTGGTATTATTACACTGATGTATGGTGATATTATTACAGCACTGTATGGTGCTATTATTACAGCACTGTATAGTGGTATTATTACAGCACTGTATGGTGGTATTATTACAGCACTGTATGGTGCTATTATTACAGCACTGTATGGTGGTATTATTACACTGATGTATGGTGGCATTATTACAGAACTGTGTGGTGGTATTATTATACTGATGTATGGTGCTATGATTACAGCACTGTATGGTGGTATTATTACACTGATGTATGGTGCTATGATTACAGCACTGTGTGGTGGTATTATTACACTGATGTATGGTGATATTATTACAGCACTGTATGGTGCTATTATTACAGCACTGTATGGTGGTATTATTACACTGATGTATGGTGGCATTATTACAGCACTGTATGGCGGTATTATTACATTGATGTATGGTGGTATTATTACAGCACTGTATGGTGCTATTAGTACAGCACTGTATGGTGGTATTATTACAGCACTGTATGGTGGTATTATTACAGCACTGTATGGTGGTATTATTACACTGATGTATGGTGGTATTATTACAGCACTGTATGGTGGTATTATTACACTGATTTATGGTGGTATTATTACACTGATGTATGGTGGTATTATTACAGCACTGTATAGTGGTATTATTACAGCACTGTATGGTGGTATTATTACAGCACTGTATGGTGGTATTATTACAACACTGTATGGTGCTATTAGTACAGCACTGTATGGTGCTATTATTACAGCACTGTATGGTGCTATTAGTACAGCACTGTATGGTGCTATTATTACAGCACTGTATGGTGCTATTATTACAGCACTGTATAGTGGTATTATTACAGCACTGTATGGTGCTATTATTGCAGCACTGTATGGTGGTATTATTACAACACTGTATGGTGCTATTAGTACAGCACTGTATGGTGCTATTATTACAGCACTGTATGGTGCTATTATTGCAGCACTGTATGGTGCTATTATTTCAGCACTGTATGGTGGTATTATTACACTGATGTATGGTGGTATTATTACAGCCCTGTATGGTGGTATTATTACAGCACTGTATGGTGGTATTATTACAGCACTGTATGGTGGTATTATTTCAGCACTCTATGGTGGTATTATTACAGCACTGTATGGTGGTATTATATCAGCACTATATGGCAGTATTTATTTCAGAATTAGGAGGCTCTGCTGTTTGGGCAGGTTTCACACCTCGAGTTTTCGCAGTCTGTGTACGGACGCTGATGTCTGACACCAGTTCACCGGTCTCATGTATAGACCTATGACGCTGTCGAATTTGGGACAGGAGACTCTAGAGATCGCGTTCCGTACAGACCGGAAACCTCAAAACCTCAATATCGGCCGTGGGCTCTGTGCAGTATATAGCGGTCATTCTTTATTAGGCACTGGCAGCTGTATGTTCACCTCTGATGTATAGGTACCATGTAATCCAATAGGTCCCATTCATACAATAGAAGCAGGGCACCATCCAAACGGTCAGTCCCTGCCCCATACAAGAGAGGGGGTTATATTTGGCTGCAGCAATATGGCGGGTGTAATCCGCACAAGACATGAAGTCGGAGGACTCCTCCTCGGCCGTCGCCCCTTCTTCGTACCCCCAGGACGGATGTATGTATAAACCTCATCAATGTGCAGTTCTGACCCCTCTGGAGTCCACAGCGGAGCTCAATAGAATACAATGTCGGGTGTACATGGATGCCCAAAATAACAAAATGCCTTTTACCTCTCCCTTTGGGGCCGTCACCTTTTTCTGCTACCTAGCGGGAGTGTTCTGCTGTCACAGAGCCCAAACTTCCCCACCATGATGGTTTCCATAAGTCGGGTCACTGGGAGGAAAAAGCCGACACAGTATTTATAGAAGCAGAAAGCCATGGCGAGGCTCCGGGCACGGCCATTGTAGGAAAATCATGATACAAAGGCAATAAAAGAGCTTGTGATTGGGAGATGGAGGCTGGAACCAGATGGAGAAGGTTCGGGGATGTCAGCGTGTTGGGTTGTGTTGGAGCTTGAGCGGGACCCTATGTGTTTGCAGTGTTGATGTGGTGGCCATGAATACAACTTCATGTATGAGGTGTCAGCCATCGTCCACATTTGGGACAGGTGATGCCATCACCTGCCCAAAGTTACCACCTATATCACAGGAGCCCAACTAGCAGCCTGGGGCCACATGTTACACACGATGCCGTCTGAACCTCAACCCTCTGCTGGCGGCCTGTGGGCACTTTCCAATTCAAGGGGAGCAAGGATATGCAAAAACTAGTATTGTGCTGCATGACATTTTGGGACGCCCATGTAGTAGCTGAATGGTGATGGGGGAGGTCTCTTGACCCCTTTTTGTGGCAGATGATGAGGTAGGAATTTGCCATACATAGGTGTGGCTATTGGACTATCTGTGTTGTAGTACATGGGAGAAGTAATGCACCTACAGTGGAGAAAAGGGCAAATCGGGCACAAATAAAGGTAGGAGAGTCAATGTGCCCAAAAAAACCTCTGCCTTGGGGACCAGGAAAGCTCAGCGTGCCCTCGACAAGGGCTAACTATCAACAATGATGGCGATAGTACATGTGCACCAGTCAACTATCCATCCATCTATCTGTCCATCCATCTATTCCATTCATCCATCCAGCTGTCCATCCATCTATCTGTCCATCCATCTATTCCATTCATCTATCCAGCTGTCCATCCATCTATCTGTCCAACCATCTATTCCATTCATCCATCCAGCTGTCCACCCATCTATTCCATTCATCCATCCATCCAGCTGTCCATCCAGCTGTCCATCCATCTATCTGTCCATGCATCTATTCCATTCATCCATCCAGCTGTCCATCCATCTATCTGTCCATCCATCTATTCCATTCATCCATCCAGCTGTCCATCCATCTATTCCATTCATCCATCCAGCTGTCCATCCATCAATATACCCATCCATCCATCCATCCGTCCATCCATCCGTCCATCCATCCGTCCATCCATCTGTCCATCCATCTGTCCATCCATCTATTGCATTCATCCATCAAGCTATCCATCCAGCTGTCCATCCTTCTGTCCCTCTATCTACCCGTCCATCCGTCCATCTATCTACCCATCCATCCGTCCATCAATCTACCCATCATCCATCAATCTACTTATCCATTCTTCCATCCATTCATTTATCCATCCATCCATCCATGCATGATCTCATCTATTTATCTATACATAGATGGTACTAGAGTTCGCCATCACTTAACTAGAGCATCTCAATAAATTAGAATATCAAAAATCAATATCATATTGCCATGTTTCTGGGAGCCCTTATACATGTTGACTAATAAATCAAGATTATATTCACCCTTTGATGTCCTGTGGAATATGGCAGCGTGGGTTTTAACCCTTCATCCTCCCTACTTTAATTTTATGAGATAATGACCTTTGGGTTGTCATTAATCATCAACATTAACATAAATAAACACATGAAATAGATCCCTCTGTGTGGAATGACCCAATATAATATACCGTATATACTCGCGTATAAGCCGAGTTTTTCAGCCCAAAATTTGGGCTGAAAAGTCCCCCCTCGGCTTATACGCGAGTATATACGGTAATATGAAAAAAAAAAAAAAAAATACAGCCGCAGCCCCGGAGGTATACAGGCCCCCCATCAAGTTCCAGGGCCCCCCCCCCACTTGCGCGCCAGCCTGTAAGGTAAATTCATACTTACCGGTGTCCAGTCGCGCCGCCCGCAGCTGCCGACATGACGATTCCGGGCTCCATTCAGCGTCTTCCCGCGGCTTCCTGTAGTCGCGGGCAATGACGTCATTGCCCGCGACTACAGGAAGCCGCGGGAAGACGCTGAATGGAGCCCGGAATCGTCATGTCGGCAGCTGCGGGCGGCGCGACTGGACACCGGTAAGTATGAATTTACCTTACAGGCTGGCGCGCAAGTGGGGGGGGGGCCCTGGAACTTGATGGGGGGCCTGTATACCTCCGGGGCTGCGGCTGTATACAGCCCTGGGGCTGCGGCTGTATACAGCCCTGGGGCTGCGGCTGTATACAGCCCTGGGGCTGCTGCTGTATAAAGCCCTGGGGCTGCGGCTGTATACAGCCCTGGGGCTGCGGCTGTATACAGCCCTGGGGCTGCTGCTGTATACAGCCCTGGGGCTGGGGCTGCTGCTGCTGTATACAGCCCTGGGGCTGGGGCTGCTGCTGCTGTATATACCTCTGGGGCTGCATATGGGGCTGCATATACCTCTGGGGCTGCATATGGGGCTGCATATACCTCTGGGGCTGCATATGGGGCTGCATATACCTCTGGGGCTGCATATACCTCTGGGGCTGCATATACCTCTGGGGCTGCATATGGGGCTGCATATACCTCTGGGGCTGCATATACCTCTGGGGCTGCATATACCTCTGGGGCTGCATATACCTATGGGGCTGCATATACCTCTGGGGCTGCATATGGGGCTGCATATACCTCTGGGGCTGCATATACCTATGGGGCTGCATATGGGGCTGCATATACCTCTGGGGCTGCATATGGGGCTGCATATACCTCTGGGGCTGCATATGGGGGCATTACGTGCATATTATACCTCTGGGGCTGCATATGGGGCTGTATATACCTCTGGGGCTGCATATGGGGCTGCATATACCTCTGGGGCTGCATATGGGGCTGCATATACCTCTGGGGCTGCAAAATTGGGGCTGCATTACCTCTGGGGCTGATATAACTGGCTGCTATGGGGCTGTAGTATACTCTGGGTGCGTAACTACCACTGGGGCTGCTGCTGTATACTACCACTGGGGAGGCTGCTGTATACCTCACTGCTGGGGGTTGTATACCTGTGCTGGAGTCCACCCTCGGCTTATACGCGAGTCAATAAGTTTTCCCAGTTTTTGGGGGCAAAAGTAGGGGGGTCGGCTTATACACGGGTCGGCTTATACACGAGTATATACGGTATGTGTGTCACTTTATGTATTGAATTACTGAAATAAAGTCACTTTTTGATGATATTCTAATTCATTCAGATGCTCCTGTATCTATAGAATGTTCCTGAGCTCATCTTGACCTCCCCTTTATTACAATGAATGTGGCTCTGATGTTTCACATCTCATGATTTTATCCTCTACCTATTCGAGATCTGAATAGTCCTTTGTTGTCAGTGGGCGAATCATTGAGTCTTAGGTATCCACAGCCTCGCTCTGTCCACGACTGATTCTCCTTGTTGAACACAAACAGCTTACAATTAACCTAAGAAAAAAAGAAAAAAATAGAATCAGTAATGTAATGTATGTACAGAGTGACTGCACCAGCAGAATAGTGAGTGCAGCTCTGGAGTATAATACAAGAGGTAACTCAGGATCAGTAATGTAATGTATGTACACAGTGACTGCACCAGCAGAATAGTGAGTGCAGCTCTGGAGTATAATACAAGAGGTAACTCAGGATCAGTAATGTAATGTATGTACACAGTGACTGCACCAGCAGAATAGAGAGTGCAGCTCTGGAGTATAATACAAGAGGTAACTCAGGATCAGTAATGTAATGTATGAACACAGTGACTGCACCAGGAGACTAGTGAGTGCAGCTCTGGAGTATAATACAAGAGGTAACTCAGGATCAGTAATGTAATGTATGTACACAGTGACTGCACCAGCAGAATAGTGAGTGCAGCTCTGGAGTATAATACAGGAGGTAACTCAGGATCAGTAATGTAATGTATGTACACAGTGACTGCACCAGCAGAATAGTGAGTGCAGCTCTGGAGTATAATACAATAGGTAACTCAGGATCAGTATTGTAATGTATGTACAGAGTGACTGCACCAGCAGAATAGTGAGTGCAGCTCTGGAGTATAATACAAGAGGTAACTCAGGATCAGTAATGTAATGTATGAACACAGTGACTGCACCAGCAGAATAGTGAGTGCAGCTCTGGAGTATAATACAGGAGGTAACTCAGGATCAGTAATGTAATGTATGTACACAGTGACTGCACCAGCAGAATAGTGAGTGCAGCTCTGGAGTATAATACAAGAGGTAACTCAGGATCAGTAATGTAATGTATGTACACAGTGACTGAACCAGCAGAATAGTGAGTGCAGCTCTGGACTATAATACAAGAGGTAACTCAGGATCAGTAATGTAATGTATGAACACAGTGACTGCACCAGCAGAATAGTGAGTGCAGCTCTGGAGTATAATACAAGAGGTAACTCAGGATCAGTAATGTAATGTATGAACACAGTGACTGCACCAGGAGACTAGTGAGTGCAGCTCTGGAGTATAAGGCTGTGGTCACAGTTTTTTTGGTGTCTTTTAAAAACACATGCTTTTTTACATACGTTTTTCATGTCATCATGAGTTTTTTAAGGTCTCTGATGGCTCCCTGCGTTTTTGGCTGCGTTTTTGAATCTGCACATAAAAATAGTGCTTGTAGTATTTTTTTGAGCGTTTTGAAAAACGCATGCGTTTTTTTAATAAGGGTCCTTATGGAAAACGCATGCAAAAACGCATGTACAATTAGTGCCATTCAAAAACGCATGCGTTTCCCATAGGAGCCCATGTTAAAAAAACGCATGCGTTTCCGGAAACGCATGCGTTTTTATAACATGGGTTCCTATGGGAAACGCATGCAAAAACGCATGTACAATTAGTACCTTTTAGTGCCATTCAAAAACGCATGCGTTTCCCATAGGAGCCCATGTTAAAAAAACGCATGCGTTTCCGGAAACGCATGCGTTTTTTTAACATGGGCTCCTATGGGAAACGCATGCGTTTTTGAATGGCACTAATTGTACATGCGTTTTTGCATGCATTTTCCATAAGGACCCTTATTAAAAAACGCATGCGTTTTTGGATATGCTCCAAAAACGCATGGGACAGTCACACATGCTTTTTGGCTATTAGGGCATGCGTTTTTTAACATGGGGGCCTATGGGTGCGTTTTTTACATGCGTTTTTGAAAACGCAGGTCTCCAAAAATGCATGTGAAAAATGGTACTGTGACCACAGCCTTACACAGGAGGTAACTCAGGATCAGTAATGTAATGTATGAACACAGTGACTGCACCAGCAGAATAGTGAGTGCAGCTCTGGGGTATAATACAGGAGGTAACTCAGGATCAGTAATGTAATGTATGTACACAGTGACTGCACCAGCAGAATAGTGAGTGCAGCTCTGGAGTATAATATAGAGGTAACTCAGGATCAGTGATGTAATGTATGTACACAGTGACTGCACCAGGAGAATAGTGAGTGCAGCTCTGGAGTATAATACAGGAGGTAACTCAGGATCAGTAATGTAATGTATGTACAGTGACTGCACCAGCAGAATAGTGAGTGCAGCTCTGGAGTATAATACAGGAGGTAACTCAGGATCAGTACAGGATCAGTAATGTAATGTATGTACACAGTGACTGCACCAGCAGAATAGTGAGTGCAGCTCTGGAGTATAATATAGAGGTAACTCAGGATCAGTGATGTAATGTATGTACACAGTGACTGCACCAGGAGAATAGTGAGTGCAGCTCTGGAGTATAATACAGGAGGTAACTCAGGATCAGTATTGTAATGTATGTGCACAGTGACTGCACCAGCAGAATAGTGAGTGCAGCTCTGGAGTATAATACAGGAGGTAACTCAGGATCAGTAATGTAATGTATATACACAGTGACTGAACCAGCAGAATAGTGAGTGCAGCTCTGGAGGATAATACAGGAGGTAACTCAGGATCAGTAATGTAATGTATGTACACAGTGACTGCACCAGCAGAATAGTGAGTGCAGCTCTAGAGTATAATACAGGAGGTAACTCAGGATCAGTAATGCAATGTATGTACACAGTGACCTCACCAGCAGAATAGAGAGTGCAGCTCTGGGGTATAATACAGGAGGTAACTCAGGATCAGTAATGTAATGTATGTACACAGTGACTGCACCAGCAGAATAGTGAGTGCAGCTCTGGAGGTATAATACAGGAGGTAACTCAGGATCAGTAATGTAATTTATGTACACAGTGTCCGCACCAGCAGAACAGTGAGTGCAGCTCTGGAGTATAATACAGGAGGTGACTCAGGATCAGTAATGTAATGTATGCACACAGTGACTGCACCAGCAGAATAGTGAGTGCAGCTCTGGAGTATAATACAGGAGGTAACTCAGGATCAGTAATGTAATGTATGCCCACAGTGACTGCACCAGCAGAATAGTGAGTGCAGCTCTGGTCACTTATTCAGTTCTAGAACAGCAGAATACCACGCATCATCCTGCACAACCCTCGGGGGAGGACAGGGAGCACCTGATCTTCACCTGTGCAGTAATTGTTCATTGTGGAGGTTAATGGGATCAGATCCCTGAACATTCATCACATGTGGAGGTGAGATGACTCTCCTCAAACAACACAACAATTTAATGAACCAATACATGCATCTATAGACTTCTATGGGCTGCGGATATGAACTGGTGGCAGTAGGGCGCTTTAGACTTTCACATGCAGTCATATATGAATGGCCGGTGAGGACACAGACAGACGAGGTCCCTCTAAGATCAGTAAATGGGCCCTGTACAGTCCCATAATGTCTGTGCCAGAAGGTGCTTACTGCTTTGGGGTGGGGATGGCCCCTTTAAATCTCGGGGTCATTACTATGCCTATGCTTCCAATAAAGTTTCCAAAGATCAACGGCACAAGTACAAATGTTACAGGCACAGGCACTGCTGCCTACTGCTAAATGATTGATTGCAACCAGAGGTGGATTCACAGCTACACTGCTCAGTACAGCTGTATAATGTCTCCTATTCTGCTGATGTCTAGTAAATCTTTTCTCTTAATGGTAGAGCTGGATTCACAGCTACATTGCTCATTAAAATATTGTTCATGCTGTTGATTTCTAGTAAATCTTTTTCGTAACTACAAATGTCGAGCCCATCGGGACGAGGGTACTCGGTACCAGACCGTGTCTGCTGCGGGGGAAGTCACGGGTGGTCCTGGTCCTGTCCGTTTCCCGGGCCCTGGCAAATAAAAGGGGTGTATTTACAGGGGATTTTCAGTCGTGACGCCACCCACCATATGCGGCCAGTCATAGGGCCGCCGCTGCTGCAGAACCTCCGGGAATGATGGACTGGCAGCTTAGGTGTGATAGTTCCAGTGGGTAGAACTGTATCCCCCGGGGCAGTGATGGTATAGTCTATAATGGATATGAATGGTGAAGACGGGGTTAAGAACACACACTCACGTTTAGTAGTCAAAGGTGCAATTCTCCTCTTCTCCTGTTGCTGCAGCTTCTTCTAATCTGTGTGCAGAGCTGGCAGGCTTGTAGCTCTTCAGGTGGGACCTCTCTGTTACTGAATGTAGGGCAAAGGTTGCAATCAATACACAGACTCACAGTTTTGCTGTTTTCCAAAGCTTTACTGCAGATGTTGTTGCAGGTTATAGTCCACGGAGTCTGTAATGGGGCTGAGCTCTCTCCCCACCCTGTCCGGGGTCGTCAGCTTCCTTGTGCTGCACTGTGTGTGTCCTGGCTGCTGCTTCTAGCTAAGCTGCTGGGACTTCTCACTCTTTCTCTGTGTTCTGCTGGTACCACTTGGCTAGGCAACTTGAGTCCTCTGTGCTGTGCTGACCCCTCCGTGTTGCTTTGCACTGGTACTAGGGGCATCTAGAGATCCCACTGTTCCTGGATTCACTGTGCTGTGGGTGCCAGACACAATACCGGATCCGGTGTCCGTTCCGTGCGCTCTTCTGGGGCGAGTGAAGGTATCACTCCAGCTCCCAGACATGTTCCTCTGTCTGTAGCTCTCCTGTTCCTCTGACCCTTACTAGGTCTGCACTGAGCTAACTCTGCTCTAAGTGTCCTCTTCACAGCCCTGCTCCGAGCTGAACTGAGCTCTCCCTCATGAGCAGGAGTATTTAAGGGAGCAGATGGTGCTCCCCCTCCTGGCCCAGAGGTGCTAGTGTTTGTCAGTGTGTAGTGGGGAGAGAACCTATGTGGTGTTATTGTGACACATTAACCCATGGGGTGCCACACAAAGCTGGATTCACAGCTACATTGCTCAGTACTGCTGTATAATATCCTCTCATATCTATGGGAGACAAGTCCAGTACAACATCTGATCTGCCAAATGATGGAAAGAATCCCATAGATTTCTATAGGATCAGTTTAGCTTTGGTTTAGTTTCTCGGCCAGGGAAAACATGGGTGGTATGATTTACAGGGATGGCACCTCAGACTTCAGTAAAGAGAGCCGACCACCTATTAAATTGCTGAACACGTATTTGGGGGGACCCCCATTTTCCTGAGAGGTGGGGATCCAGATACACGAGATGCCTCTGATGAAGGCCACGTCGTCTCCTCCGGTGAAGGCCACGTCGTCTCCTCCGGTGAAGGCCATGTCGTCTCCTCCGGTGAAGGCCACGCCGTCTCCTCCGGTGAAGGCGACGTCATCTCCTCCAGTGAAGGCCACGTCTCCTCCTCCGGTGAAGGCCACGTCTCCTCCTCCGGTGAAGGCCACGTCGTCTCCTCCGGTGAAGGCCACGTCTCCTCCTCCGGTGAAGGCCACGTCGTCTCCTCCGGTGAAGGCCACGTCGTCTCCTCCGGTGAAGGCCACGTCGTCTCCTCCAGTGAAGGCCAAGCCGTCTCCGGTGAAGGCCACGTCATCTCCTCCGGTGAAGGCCACGTCTCCTCCTCCGGTGAAGGCCACGTCTCCTCCTCCGGTGAAGGCCACGTCTCCTCCTCCGGTGAAGGCTACGTCGTCTCCTCCGGTGAAGGCCACGTCGTCTCCTCCGGTGAAGGCCACGTCGTCTCCTCCCGTGAAGGTCACGCCGTCTCCTCCGGTGAAGGCCACGTCGTCTCCTCCGGTGAAGGCCACGCCGTCTCCTCCGGTGAAGGCGACGTCATCTCCTCCAGTGAAGGCCACGTCTCCTCCTCCGGTGAAGGCCACGTCTCCTCCTCCGGTGAAGGCCACGTCGTCTCCTCCGGTGAAGGCCACGTCTCCTCCTCCGGTGAAGGCCACGTCGTCTCCTCCGGTGAAGGCCACGTCGTCTCCTCCAGTGAAGGCCACGCCGTCTCCGGTGAAGGCCACGTCATCTCCTCCGGTGAAGGCCACATCTCCTCCTCCGGTGAAGGCCACGTCGTCTCCTCCGGTGAAGGCCATGTCTCCTCCTCCGGTGAAGGCCACGTCTCCTCCTCCGGTGAAGGCCACGTCGTCTCCTCCGGTGAAGGCCACGTCGTCTCCTCCGGTGAAGGCCACGTCGTCTCCTCCCGTGAAGGTCACGCCGTCTCCTCCGGTGAAGGCCACGTCGTCTCCTCCGGTGAAGGCCACGTCGTCTCCTCCGGTGAAGGCCACGTCGTCTCCTCCGGTGAAGGCCACGCCGTCTCCTCCGGTGAAGGCGACGTCATCTCCTCCAGTGAAGGCCACGTCTCCTCCTCTGGTGAAGGCCACATCTCCTCCTCCGGTGAAGGCCACGTCGTCTACGGTGAAGGCCACGTCTCCTCCTCCGGTGAAGGCCACGTCGTCTCCTCCGGTGAAGGCCACGTCGTCTCCTCCGGTGAAGGCCACGTCGTCTCCTCCGGTGAAGGCCACGCCTTCTCCGGTGAAGGCCACGTCATCTCCTCCGGTGAAGGCCACGTCTCCTCCTCCGGTGAAGGCCACGTCGTCTCCTCCGGTGAAGGCCACGTCGTCTCCTCCGGTGAAGGCCACGTCTCCTCCTCCGGTGAAGGCCACGTCGTCTCCTCCGGTGAAGGCCACGTCGTCTCCTCCCGTGAAGGCCACGCCGTCTCCTCCGGTGAAGGCCACGTCGTCTCCTCCGGTGAAGGCCACGTCGCCTCCTCCGGTGAAGGCCACGTCGTCTCCTCCGGTGAAGGCCACTTCGTGTCCTCCGGTGAAGGCGACGTCTCCTCCGGTGAAGGCCACGTCGTCTCCTCTCGTGAAGGCCACGTCGTCTCCTCTCGTGAAGGCCACGTCGTCTCCTCTCGTGAAGGCCACGTCTCCTCTGGTGAAGGCCACGTCTCCTCTGGTGAAGGCCCATTGCGCAGACTCGTCGTCAGTACAGGATCATTCAGAGGAATTATTTTTGGACATAATCTCATAGGATGGTTATTGGCTCGTAGTAGCACCACACTGGTGCCCGGCCAAGCACATAGCGTCCCCTGATATACCCGCACTCCTGCCAGGCGTTACCAAGTGCCATCAATTTAGTAGGATACACAGTACTGTGGTTTATTAACCTTTTCTTCCCTCATCTTGGATCAGTCATCTCAACTCTGGAATCGTTTCACAAGTTAAGACTTAATCTTCCCAACGCTGCATCTAATTAGCGCTCGTTATATCAAATCCAGTTAGTGAAATGTAAATGTGGCGAGTTCTAATGAGCACATTAACCCTTCTCACTCCGCTATTCCCAATGTAAGGAGGAAGCCGAGAAAGCTTTACCATCGGATCATCTCTAGCTGCCACTGAAGGAAATCTAATACATTGTGCTTTATCTCTACCTTCCATCATCCATAATAGGTCATTGTCACGTCATGTATCTCCCGTCATTAGGAGACTTGAGCTTCAATAATTTGTTAGATTTTAAATTTCATTGCTTTACTTTGGTGCAGAAAGGGTTAATGACACTATCCTTGCTTGTAGATCCTGTTTAGTTCACCTCAGCTGCGGCTGGACTGTGACCACTCCCCTTCCCTTTAAATAGTCACATCCTCAATGACCTGATGCTGGAAGTAGATTCTCTCTATTCTGACCACTTTAGAGGGAGGAGGTCTCTTGTGGCGGCTGGAGTGCTGTTGTTGAAGCCATACTGTCTGTAGCCCTGGTGTTTGGTGTAGCATTCAAGTTTGTTTCATATCCTTTTGTCTGTGTTTCACGGTCTTTCTACCTTCTCTTGTGTAGTTTTATAGTAGTGGTGACATCTAGTGCATTCACCAGCCTTGGCACTGTTCAGGGTGAGTGAGGGACTAGGCATGTGACAGTGAGGGAGGGGAAGGCCCCGCTTAGGGATGTTAGGGAGCGCAGGGTGCAGAAACAGGTGGTGACTCTTCACCCCTCTCCCTACTGTTAGGGCCTTCCCTCCCTTTCATATTTTAGCATGCTAACCTCTATATTGCAACTTGTGCTGGACCTCTCCTAGTCCGTATGTGTTGGTAAGGCCGGTGTCACACTTGAGAGACTCGCATCCCATCACCCAGCATGGCCGCATACTCCCCCGTAAAAGAGCATTCAGCTTAATGCATTTGTATGTGGCTACACGCTTCTGTCCGGAAAGCGGGCGGCCATGCTGCGTGATGTGATGCGAGCCTCTCAAGTGTGACCCCAGCCTAATACTGGAACCAGCCAGAATCCTGCGCCACACTGATGAGGGGCAACAACCCCGAAACAGCTGTCTGTGGTTGGATACCTAGTCCATGGTAAACCCCTGGCCATATATTCAAGCTCGCAAGGGCTGGATAGTGACTTAAGGGCTACTAATACCCTGGGCTAGGTCCTTCCCTGGTGGGATAACTGGCTGGTGTCCATGTTGTGGACTCTTAACCGAGGCTCCATGAACTTCATCTGCATAATACTGGAACCAGTAATGCCCAGTAACAGGGAAGAAAGCTGCAGGGTCAAGGTGGTTGGAAAACTACAGAACCAAAAGACAAGCATTCCCTCGTCAGCTCCGCACAAATCTTCCTTGAACACATATTTTTGGAGCTGTCTATACTTTATTCACTATAGTGTTACTGAAACTTTAGATGATAAAATTGTGTTCCAGCAGCCACCACTAGACGGAGCTCAGCACATACTATATTGTAATGTATGAACAGTATGCAGTCAGCTCAGGCGCCCCACCTAGTGGTGGCTATGGAAAACTAGATTTGTAGGATTTTAGTATTGAACATTTTTATCATTTTAGACAAGTGAATGCCAGACAATTAGTGATAATGTTTGGCACCATTTTCCTAAAGTACTATATACACGTCCTTCTGTAAAGTGGCATTAATGACGCTATATAACTCCCTAAAAGACCAGATCTGAATTATCAAGCATTGAATATCACTAAGCCATCAAAAGAGACTAAAGCGACCTATGTCTGTCATCCATGTCATGGTATAATGTGCCGCCATAGCAATCCACTCACTATAGACTTGTATTACGCACAGGACATGTCAGGGGTAAAAAGCAAATCTGCAATGCAAAGTCTATATAGGGTCTATAGGCAGCACCCAAGCATTGCCAAAAAGTGCTTGATGGTGGTCTATGCAAAACATGGGCAACTCAACTCCCACAGCAATCCTCTAGACTTGTAAGAGGCGGCTGGTCGAAAGGGGGTGTACTGTGAAAAATAACCCGTCTAATGGGTAAGATTTCTCCCTATGGAGGCTGACATGCCAGAAATGAGGAGACTTAATAGCTGCAATGCTCCTCTGGGAACTAAAATATGCAATATGCTTCTTCTTAGAGTTAACAGAACTTGAACTCTAGTGCCACCTATTGGAAGTAGCAATCCTACAAGGCAATATCGACCCTTTAACGAGCATTGCCATGTGATTTAGGATTAAAACTAGACCAGTATCCCAACTGCAGACACGGTGTTTCGGGGTAGTGCCCTTCTTCAGTGCAAAGTATGAGAACTGATCTGGCTGTGTGAGAGGCTAAGTGGGGTCTAAGGGGTACGGTTTCTCCCTATAGAGAGTGGCCAGCCAGTATGAGACACGCTCCACAGGGAGAAACCGTACCCCTTAGACCCCACTTAGTTCTCAGACAGCCAGATCAGATCTCATACATTGCACTGACGAGGAGCAATCACCCTGAAACACCGTGTCTGCAGATTGGATTCTGGTCTGGTTTAATCCTTATTCATGTGACAAGGGATGCAGAAATCCCATAGACTGTGCTGGAGTGTGGATGTTATACAATCTGCATCTTTCCACAGCCAAATCCGCAGCGTGGGCACAAGCCTAAGGGGGCATCCTCACCATCAGGAGACACAGTGTCTTTGCGCTGTGTCCAAAACGCTGCGTCGTACACTACTAGAATAGTGGATGGGATTTCAAGAAATCCCATCCTCACTATGCGTAACCTGCCCCCAGCGTCTTTGGAGCTGCGGTGCGGGTTGCCGGGAGTCCGCGTCTCCGCAGCATCTCCATTTCATGCTAAGATGTCGTAAGCGGCTCCCATCGGGTGACTGCAGGGAGAAGCTGCCCCGTACCCGCCGCACACGGTGAGTACAGGGCGGCTGCGGTCTCCCTGCGGCCACCCGCGGCTTCCCCCAGGTCCAGAGGAGCTGCGTCCAACACACAGCTCCTCCAGACCGTGTGCACGCACCCTAAAGAGTCAGTATGAGTGGTTAGCACTGTACGGTGGCTCAGTGGTTAGCACTGTATGGTGGCTTAGTGGTTAGCACTGTATATGGTGGCTCAGTGGTTAGCACTGTATGGTGGCTCAGTGATTAGCACTGTATGGTGGCTCAGTGGTTGGCACTGTATACGGTGGCTCAGTGGTTAGCACTGTATACGGTGGCTCAGTGGTTGGCACTGTATATGGTGGCTCAGTGGTTAGCACTGTACGGTGGCTCAGTGGTTAGCACTGTACGGTGGCTCAGTGGTTAGCACTGTATGGTGACTCCGTGGTTAGCACAGTATATGGTCGCTCAGTGGTTAGCACTGTATGGTGGCTCAGTGGTTAGCACTGTATATGGTGGCTCAGTGGTTAGCTCTGTATGGTGGCTCAGTGGTTAGCACTATACAGTGTCTCAGTGGTTAGCACTGTATGGTGGCTCAGTGGTTAGCACTGTATGATGGCTCAGTGGTTAGCACTGTATATGGTGGCTCAGTGGTTAGCACTGTATATGGTGGCTCAGTGGTTAGCACTGTATGGTGTCTCAGTGGTTAGCACTGTATATGGTGGCTCAGTGGTTAGCACTGTACATGGTGGCTCAGTGGTTAGCGCTGTATGGTGGCTCAGTGGTTAGCACTGTATATGGTGGCTCAGTGGTTAGCACTATACGGTGGCTCAGTGGTTAGCACTGTATATGGTGGCTCAGTGGTTAGCACTGTATATGGTGGCTCAGTGGTTAGCACTGTATGGTGGCTCAGTGGTTAGCGCTGTATGGTGGCTCAGTGGTTAGCACTGTATATGGTGGCTCAGTGGTTAGCTCTGTATATGGTGGCTCAGTGGTTAGCACTGTATGGTGGCTCAGTGGTTAGCACTGTATGGTGGCTCAGTGGTTGGCACTGTATACGGTGGCTCAGTGGTTAGCACTGTATATGGTGGCTCAGTGGTTAGCGCTGTATGGTGGCTCAGTGGTTAGCACTGTATATGGTGGCTCAGTGGTTAGCACTATACGGTGGCTCAGTGGTTAGCACTGTATATGGTGGCTCAGTAGTTAGCACTGTATATGGTGGCTCAGTGGTTAGCACTGTATGGTGGCTCAGTGGTTAGCGCTGTATGGTGGCTCAGTGGTTAGCACTGTATATGGTGGCTCAGTGGTTAGCTCTGTATATGGTGGCTCAGTGGTTAGCACTGTATGGTGGCTCAGTGGTTAGCACTGTATGGTGGCTCAGTGGTTAGCACTGTATGGTGGCTCAGTGGTGCACTGTATGCGTGCTCAGTGGTTGGCACTGTATATGGTGGCTCAGTGGTTGGCACTGTATATGGTGGCTCAGTGGTTAGCACTGTATGGTGGCTCAGTGGTTAGCACTGTATAGTGGCTCAGTGGTTAGCACTGTATGGTGGCTCAGTAGTTAGCACTTTATGGTGGCTCAGTGGTTAGCACAGTATATGGTGGCTCAGTGGTTAGCACAGTATATGGTGGCTCAGTGGTTAGCATTGTATGGTGGCTCAGTGGTTAGCACTGTATGGTGGCTCAGTGGTTAGCACTGTATGGTGGCTCAGGGGTTAGCACTGTATATGGTGGCTCAGTGGTTAGCACTGTATGGTGGCTCAGTGGTTAGCACTGTATGGTGGCTCAGTGGTTAGCACTGTATGGTGGCTCAGGGGTTAGCACTGTATATGGTGGCTCAGTGGTTAGCACTGTATGGTGGCTCAGTGGTTAGCACTGTATGGTGGCTCAGTGGTTAGCACTGTATGGTGGCTCAGGGGTTAGCACTGTATGGTGGCTCAGGGGTTAGCACTGTATATGGTAGCTCAGTGGTTAGCACTGTATGGTGGCTCAGTGGTTAGCACTGTATGGTGGCTCAGTGGTTAGCACTGCAGCCTAAAAAAAAAAAGCAGAGTAGACCCTACAGGAGACAGAGGGAGTCACATAAATCAGCCCTTGATGAGGAAAGAATGGAGCCTGTGATCATCATCCAATCTAATCCCAGAGTAAATGCAAAACAATGGGGTAAACACCAAAAAACAATCACTCAGTAAGATAAATCACCAGTAAATATTTATACAGAAAAGCAAATAATGCAGCAAACCATCAAAATGAGGCATAACACTGGGTGATAACAGAGAGCAAAACATCCCCGACTGATACATTGTAACAAACCAGCAGCATTCCCAGACCTTGTTGCATTCCTGTGTGTTTTCTTCCTGGAGATGCAAATTTGGTGCAGAGATTTCTGCAACCGAATCCTCAACGTGCGCAGATTGCTATAGTTTTTTTTTGTTATTTGTTTAATAGGATTTGTCATTTAAGAGCAATGTCCAGAATTAATAAACTTTACTGCATTCTTTCAAAAACAGCGCCACTATCGCCTAGAGGTTATGACTGGTATTGCAACCTATTCTCATTCAAGAGGCGAAGTATTTGGATTAAGAAAGTTAACTAGAATTCTATAAACATGGCCGATTCTTTTCAAAAACAGCGCCCCCCTCTGTCTACAGGCTGCACGTGGTATTACAGCATAGGCTTATTTGCTTCAATTGACCTGTGCTGCAATATCACACACAACCTGTAGATAGGGGTGGCGCTGTTTTTGAAACAAATCAGCCATGCTTATAGAATTCTGGACAACCCTTTGCCTTTTGAATGAGGATAGGTTGCAATACCAGTTCTAACCTAAAGCAATGGTGGCGCTGTATTTTTTTTTTTTTTTTTTGCCTTTCCTAACCCTAGACAACCTCAAAGTAACCACAACTGAAAATAACCCTAAAGTCACCAGAGTTATAACAGGAGAGTATGAGAGGCCTCGCCGGTGACCTTGTAATATAATTCTATGTAGGTTAATGAGATGTGCGGCAAACATGACACCATCAGCTGCTGGTAACCGAACCCCAGGAGTTACAGCTCTGTGATAACAACTGGTTCTCAGTGGTTGGAGCAGGTTTTCTGAGGAGCCTCCAGCTCTACACCTGTGGTTGAGATAAGATAGGAGGCGGTTGAGCATTGTCCTGGTGATACCGGATGATACAATTCAGTGTTCACCTGCCAAGGTCGTCCCAGAGTTTAGATTAGAGCAGGGTTTTACTTGCACCCTTTATTGCCTTTCATGTGGCACTATAGGGTGTTTTGTAGCCTTGCTTACAGTGTGGGGTCCCCCCTATTTTTTATAACCAACCAAGATAGAGTAGACAGCTGCAGGCTGATATTATCAGGCTGGGAAGGTCCATGGTTATTGGCCCTTCCCATCCTAAATATACCATTATTTATAGGGTTGATGTCAGCTGTGTAGTGTTAGATGGCATCAAGCCCAGGGGTTAGTAAGGCAGAGGCGTCTATTGGATACCCCCATTACTAACCCAGTAATAAAAAAACGCACAGGAAAAAAATCTGTATCACTGCTTGCAGTGTTGAGTTGGCAGCTCTGATGAGAGTTGTACTCAGTATCGCATTTATCGATTGAGGATTACATGGTAACATTTTTAATAATAAATTGCTGAATCAGGGAAAGTATAGGGGTCTTTATTCAAATAAACTATTTTTCCTTGTGTCTTATGTTTTTTTGGATTGCCAGGTTAGTTATGGGGGTGTCTGATAGATGCCTTCCCATTACTAACCCCTAGGATTATTGTCAGCTGACAATACACAGCTGACATCAACCCCCACCCCCAAAATATTACCCCGATTGCCACCGCACCAGGACAATTGGGAGAAGCCGGGGAAAAGCGTCAGAATTGGGGCATCTAATGAATGCTCCAACTCTGAGGCGGTTGTGGGCTGCTATTTGTAGGCTGGCAGGGGTCCAATAACCATATACCTTCTTAGGGTCACGTCACACACACAGATATCTGTGCAGATATTGTTCGCAGATCTCTGATTGCAGTGAAATCATGGACACATTGTTCCATTTGTACACAGCAACAAGATAGAACAATGTGTCCATGATTTCACTGCAACTAGAGATCTGTTCAGAAGTTGGACACAGAGGTTGGTGTGTGTAAAGCGGCCCTTAGCCTGATAATATCAGCCTGCAGCTATCTGTTTTACCTTGTCTGGTTGTCAAAAATGAGGGGGACCCCACATATTTTTTTAAGCTATTTATTTATCAGAGGGCAGCAGCGGCTTGTTGCAGACATTGAATTGATGTCACTGCCATTCACTGCACACCCCTCCCGCGAAACGGCTAGGGAGAAGTAAAATGGTGCTGGACAGGTAAGGAGAATCGCTAATTTATATATATATAATATGTGTGTGTGTTTGAGGAGGCCATTAGTATAGGAAGGGGCCATTAATATAGGGAGGGATTTTTGTGCAGGGCGGGGACGTCAGTGCAGGGCGGGGGCATCCGCGTAGGGCGGGGGCGTCAGTGTAGGACGGGGGGTTGTCAGCGTAGGACGGGGGGGTGTCAGCATAGGACGGGGGGGCGTCAGCGTAGGACGGGGGGGGGGGGCATCAGCGTAGCACAGGGATATTAGTATAGGAAGGGGACAGGATAGGACACATTATTACAGGATGGAGGATGTTATTACCGGGGCTGTCAGATCTGACCAATGTGCTGGTAGAGTACCCTTGTTCAAGATTTTCTCTGGGGCCCATAGCACTTCACTTAGGCCACTGATACTCTCATTGCACTAAAGTCACAGCCAGGCTGTGGGAATAATAAGAAGAGGTGGCGAGATATCCAGGGGCCCGAGGGCCTCGCTGCCACATGAGGAGGCACCAGGATGGCATATGATGTTTCAGATTTTGCATTGCGGCCCTGGGGCTTAAAGTTACACTTCAGCCGACATAGTAGCTCTCTTGTATTAATCTGGACAATGCAACTTTTGAGAAGCCTTTTTGGACAGAAAGATTTTCTTATTTGCCAAGAATCCACTTTCGGAGAAAATAGAAGCCGTCGACTCCTGGTGCAAAAAAGACCCGGACCCTGCACGGTTCCGGTAACGGTTCCGGAGGTCACCGCTCGCTGGCGGTAATGACACTTGTGGTCACAACAATTGTGGCGGATTGATGAGCTCGATAACATTATTGTGTAATTAGAGTTATATCACCGAGCGCCGCCCCGAGATGAACCAACCGGAATAAACCTGTCCTGCCTTTTTAAGGGACTCAGCTCTACATTTCCTATTGTCTATGGGAAAATGAATTCAGTATGTCGGGCAGAGGCGATCCTTCCTCCTGCCACGTTCAGGATACATATTTCAGATGCCACGAAAGTTCTCGCATTCCTTCTTCTATAGGTCAATGGTAGAGAAACGCTCTGGTTAGCCCCTTTTTTCCTGTTCTACGAGTTTCGTTTCTTTATGTTTACACCTCCTTGAAAAAGGGAGTCTAGGAACGCAACCCTTCCACCTACACGATGGGCCGTCCGTGCAGGGGCCCCGCGGCGGAGGGCCAAACGCAGCATTCCTGGAGAGGTATACATGGCTGCAATCAATCAAAAAAAGTTTTCAGTCTGCGCTCAATGATTTATTGCACGGAGGCCCCTGCTCCCCTCCTATATCACAGAGACCTGGGCTCATTGCTGTAACTACAATAGGTGCAGGGCCCTGGAGCTTAGGGGGGCCCCAAAAGTTTCTTTGGCCTAAAGAAAAAGACCATTGCTATTAAAGATTTGCAATAATTGGGGCCCCGTTGGAGCTTTCACATGGGGGCCCATTAGCTTCAAGTTATGCCACAGGTGCAGGGGTTGCAATTGCACCTGAGCCCCGAAGCCTAGGGGGGCCCCAAAAGTTTTTTTGGCCTATAGAAATAGACTTGCAATAATTGGAGCTTTTGCATTGGGGCCCAGGAGCTTCATGTTACGCTACTGATCCCATTGTATCTGGATGGGACAAATATTTACCCTTTAACTGATCCCAAAATATACAGAGATTTCTGGTTCTATCCCAAGAAGACATGACCTGCTGGAATTTGTAGTTCTAACATATTCAAATGGGTCTACGCCACCCATAGTGCAAATATCCACAGGACTTTATGCAGTTATGGTCAGCTTGGACTTGTATGAGGCCTAATCTATCTATAGTTAGTATTGTAATCTATAGTTTGTCTTTCCACATGTATGTAAACATTATATACTTGGCCAAAGTCCAGATTCACCCTCTAATAATGCAATATTATATTGACACAGTCACATGATATATTGTATCAAATCACGTGACGCGTTCCACGATGGGGTACCATGTGACTACTATATATGCAAGGGTTGCAATCACACCCGGGCCCTTGACCCTAGGGGGCCCCAAATGTCCCTATGGTCTATAGAAAAAAACGAATGCTATTAAAGATTTGCAATAATTGGGGGCCCCGTTGGAGCTTGCGCATCGGGACCAATGAGCTTCGAGTTACCCCACATCATGTGACCGCCGTTGTCAGTTACCCCTCATTTAATTCAAATTTTTGAATTCAAACTGTTTAGAATTTGGAATCAAAATATTTACTATAAAAACAAAACAGTTGAAACCGTTTGATACGATCCGGAGACGCGTCAGGCCGAGTTCACTCATCCGGGAGAACCACAAAGTTGCGAAACACATCTTTTTTGTCCGTTTTGAAAAAAAAAATTGATGTTTTTTTTAACATTGGAGTCTATGGAAAATGGATCTTGCAACAGATTGCTGTTTAGCCATCCACTTTTGTTTTCTTCGTAAAGGATCCCTTTTTGCAGAATCAAACAATCAGGTAACGGATCCGTTTTTTATGTTAAAAAAAAGGATCATTTTTCTTTTTTTTGTTTTTTAAAAAAAAGGGTAAAAAAGTCATTTTTGCGCAACTTTTTTGACCAACAGATCTGATCTAATGTATGATCACTGGGCTTAACATTAGAATCAGGGACGTAACTACAATAGGTGCAGGCAGTGGCGTAACTTGTAGCTCATGGGTAAATCTAGTAAATCTCTAGTAGCAAGTCTTTCTATAGGCCAAAGGGACTTTTGGGGCCCCCCTAGGGTCCATGGCTCGGTTGCTATTGCAACTCCTGTGCCTGTTGCAGTTATGCCCCTGGATGCAGGGATTACACTCGCACCTGGGGTCTGGAACCTAGGGGGCCCCAAAAGTAAATTTTGGCTCATACAAAAAGACATACTACCGTACTATAGATTTGTAATAATTGAGGGCCCTGTTGGAGCTTTTGCATCAGGGCTTGTAAGCTTCAAGTTACACCATTGCTTAGAATCCTTGTATTCAGGGGCATAACTACAATAGGTGCAGGGGCTGCAATCGCACCTGGGCCCTGGAGCCTAGGGGGGCCCCAAAAGTCAATTTTGGCCTATAGAAAAAGACTAATACTATTATAGATTTGTAATAATTGAGGGCCCTGTTGGATTTTTCGCATCAGGGCTTGTGAGCTTCAAGTTACACCACTGCTTAGAAACTTTGTATTCAGGGGCGTACCTACAGTAGGTAGCCCAGGGCCCTGGCATCTAGGGGGGGCCCCAAAAGTCCCTTTGGCTTATGGAAAAAGACTAATGCTATTAAAGATTTGCAATAATTGGGGGCCCCGTTGGAGCTTTTGCATCGGGGCCCATGAGCTTCAAGTTTGTATTCATGGTAAAAACTCAACAGAAACAACTTAGAAGAATTGGAAACAATCGTGCAGATATCATTATTGATAAAGTATCGATCTGGGGTCGGCACAGACGCCGCACTCACCTCTAGGGAGGTCTACTTGGCTCTCTGCTCTATTCTTCAAGCTCCCTACTTGCGGCTGGTCACCTGCGGGCTGTCGGCGTCCGGTGGCGGTGATGCACATGGCGACTTTTTCCCAGTCGCTCTTGTCTGAACGTCTCGAGTCGTTGCAGCGAGGTTCTATCTCTGGGTAGAAAACATTCTCTCTGATTAAATGCGTTTGCTGGCTTCTCATACCGACCTATTCAGACCTATGGAGAAAATGAAGTTTGGCAGCGGCGGCTTTTGACTTTACGGCGCCGTAAACGCAGAATAGCAGATCGCTTGCAAGTTTGCACGGGGACAAAGAAGTGCAGCGGCCTGACTCATTCCCTGGTCCAGTCACTAGTTATTCACCCCTGTAGGGTTTAGCTCCAGCAGGCTACGTGCAGATCTAGTGACTGGAGCCAGCCAGGCTGGGAAGAAGCTCAACAAGAGTTGATCTGTGGGTGGGTCTGAGCTGTGTTTTTCAATGAGCGCGTATGGGGCGCGGTGTAAACCACTGCGGCACGCCTATCTCTTCGCCGCGCTGAACATGTACGCCCACATTGCCTTTGAGCTTGTGGCGTGTGAACCGGGGATGGGATTAGGCAGGATTGCTTCTGCTGTACGTGAGACGACTTCCGGAGCGACACATCACATTACTTTCAGGGCGCAATTGCGGCGTGTGAGGCCGCCATCGGCGATCTGAGGTGACCATAAAAAACGTGCACGCGCACATTAGATCGCCTCATATCGCCGGGCGAGATTGCGGCGTGTGAAGGTACCTTAAAAAGTCGCAAAAAGTTGCCTAGCCTACCTATAAGACATAGGCCTACTTGAAGTACAGACACTAGTGGGACACAAATAGACACGGCTATGTGAAAATCCCAGCGCAGTACCCAAGGTCACATCCCAGTTAGATACCAGGATTAGTAGTGCAGTTCAGATGAGTTTAAATGTAAATATGTTTTTCTTGTTTGTACATAAAGATGTAAATACATACCCATGCAACCACCAAGCGTATGCACCTACAGAGACTTTACTGTATGAACTTTTAAATATCCTTGAACTTTTAATATCATTAAAAATGGACCATTATGCCACTGGACTGGTTGTGGTAAAGACTTAGTGTATATTCAGCCAATGGTGGAAGGACTAATTACCAGAGTGACTGCTTTGCATTTTTTATTAGTTTTTGTATTTTTGAATTTTGAGACTCTGTACACTTTTATTGTTATTTAATCTTGTTATTGTTTATATTTCTCTCTTTGAAAAAGGTTACCTCGGTCCCGGAGTACTGAATTTCACTAGGGGGAATGTGGCACCCCAGAGTCCAGATGCCATTATGTCATTATCTCCCCCGGGGGGGTAGTGTCATATCTGAGAGCAACAGAGGGTATTCACAACAGGCAAAACCAAAGCACACAACACCTTTCTGCCTCCAGGCCTAAAGGGGAAGATCTAAACCCAGGTTTAGGGTGAGCTTCCCTATAAATTCTGGTCTGGGGCGAAGTTAGTTCAGTACGGAGCAGTACTGAGGAAGACATCCTGTGGACTGGAGCCATGCTAAGCTCATCCCAGGAGACCAAGACTTAGCTTGAGTGACCCGTAGGCAAGAGTTTGAGGAAGGAGAGGAGAGCCTGAGGAGCAGAGCAGTGTCAAGCTCACCCCAGAGGAGTAAGCGCCAGACAACAGACACCAGAGTCTGAGGGTGTGCAGGGCCCAACGACCCAGCAGTCAATACCGAAGGGTGGGGAATTTGAAGTTTCCCAACCACACCAAGTACTCAGAGGCAAAGCAGCGTGACGAGCCCAAGAGTAGCTGCCCGTGAAGTGGGGCTAGTAAAGGATTTGAGCTGCCTGTCATACCGGCACGTGCAGGAGAGGGAGAGAGAGGGCCACAGCTCAGCTTCAAGCAGCAGAAGAGACCAACAGGAGAAAGCGCAGCAGGGAGGCCTCAGAACTTGCTGGGTGTGGAGATCCCCGAGTTGCTCCCAGGTTGCTGGATTCCATCGAGTTCATCTGTCCCTGTGTCGGTATCACCAGTAAAGGATTTGAGGAACCAACAAAACATGAGTCTTGTCTGTTAATGTGCACCCTCCATCCTGCACCCTACAGTTTTCAACATCCACTGCCCTGGAGATCCGCTCCGCCCATGGGGAGCTGCTCCATCTTAGCTGCCCGTCCATCATCCAGAGGTAGCGGTGGCTACCCATAGCCACAAACCACAGGTGGCGTCAAGAATAACTCCCTTATAAATCACCCCTTTACCTACACAAGCCAAGAACTGCCTTTTACAACTGAACCCAGGGTCACAGAAGCTGGGTCTCGACCCCTGTGACTCCCCAGAACTGCTTAACAGTCTGGTTCCGAGTACCATACCACCCTGGGGTGCATTAGCAGGACAGCGTGTGTATAGGTATAATGTGTCCTTGCCTGAAATCCATGTTGTCCACAGTGCTTTCTTGCATTTTGGACACACAGACAGAGCAGTTAAAAGCTTTCAGTCGCTTTCGGCTGCACCTTTTTGCTCCCCATGGAATGACTCTCCCATACTCTTACATGTGTAGTTAAAGAGGTTGTCCAGTGCTAGGACAACCCCTTTGGATTCCACCTTTCCACCAGGTAGAATAAAAAAGCCTATACTCACCTCCTCCGTGCTGGCAAGGCTCCAGCGGTGTTAGTACTCGGGTTGCTAGGGCTCATGTGATTTTGTGATGTCACACGAGCCCCACATCCAATCATCACCAGCTTCTCCCCATCTTTGGACAAATGAGTTAATCAACAGGAAGTGAGCGTCACATGTCACATGAGCCCCGGGAACATAAGTACCGACACCGCTGGAACCATGGCTGCACAGGGGAGGTGAGTATAAGCTTTTTTATTATACCTGGGGGAAATATAGAATCTGAAGGGTGGACAACACCTTTAATGTGAATCTAAATGTTTTCTTCCTCATGATCTTTTCACTGTTTTCGCATCTGACCAATGTCGGAAGTGCAGAACCAAGTTGACAACCAGGCTTACATTTTGGCAGAGGTGCATGAATATGTGCACGATACAGCCCCATTCTGTAAGTAGACAACATGTAGACCTCACCCCTTCCCCCAGATCACTCCATTTATCCATCATCCCCAGGAAGAGGATACAGAGGTTCTGACATTTGCCCCCTTGCATGCTGTATACGATCTGGCCCTTGGAGATAGGAAATTCCACCCAATAACTCATGTATCACAGAATTCCCAAACTTCGAAGCCTGCATCTAATATTGGGTGTTCTGCCTTCACGTCCATAACTTTTTTTATTTTAGTGGCCTTCAGCTCAATCTGGAGCCATGGTGACTTGATTGGTGAATGCTCTGTAGGAAGGTTGATCTTGTGCAGCTTAGATAGGTCCATCAGGGTCTTCTCCAAGCCTAGATACGTCCACCAGGATCTTCTCCAAGCCTAGATACGTCCACCAGGATCTTCTCCAAGCCTAGATAGATCCACCATTGTCTTATCCGACGTTATCTTGATAGTATCAAGCCATCAAGTTGATGGTCTTCCTCTTCGCCTTGTCCCTTCTGTTCTTCCTCCATGATGTCCTTTTCCAGTGATTGCTCTCTTTGTATAATGTGTAGACAAGTCGTATCTTGGTGATCCTTCCTTCCAGTGACGTGTCTGGCTTGATTTGTTCCAGTATTGATGTGTTTGTTCTTCTTGCCATCCATGGTATTGATATCATCCTTCTCTAGCTCCACGTTATAAAGGCATTTTAATTCTTCCACTGTCTTGTTCCTTTATCTCCCTGGTGTCACTTCCATATATTACTACAGAATAGACTATGTAGGAGCCGTGTCTTCATCACCAGTGAGATGTTCCTTGATGTGAAGACCTCGTCCAGTGACTTCATTGTTGATTTGCCCATAGATTTTCTCCTATTGACTTCCAATGTCGTTGCTGGATATTGAGTGATCATTGATCCGAGTAGGGTGAATCCTTTATCACTTTCAGATTGTCGCCGTCCATCTCACACGTGTCCTGGTCATATCTGGTGACAGTAGTCACTATCTTTGCCTTCTTTGTTTTGAGTAGCAGACCAATGTTCGAGCTCCATCTTGACCTTCCGTAATTATCCATCATTCCATCTACTTGTTGCTATCAGTGTTATATCATCTGCATATGATTCGTCCAGTAGTTTTCATTTGTTCTTTTTCGGCAAGTCCAGCCTTCTAATCCTGACAATAGCTTCTGCATATAAATGGAAGAGAAATGGTGATTGCTCTCTTCATATGATGTTACATTCCCCTTTTATTATAGGAGTTCTGGAACATCAGAGATGGATAAAATGGATTAACACTAAAAAACTGGGTCTATCCCTTTTTTACCTACTTTGACCACTTTTCTCTCCTTCCATTTTCTCCCCTCTGGGAATCTCCCCGAGTCTCCTGTGATTTTCCAGTAGGAGAAGTTAATGATTCTGACACATGCTTCATGTCACTCAAAGTTGGAATGATTTACGTCTGAGGCTATGTCTGTCTATGGCGGCCGTCACATGCTTCAATTTAATGCACGATATCGCTTAAGCGATATCGTTTGTGCATCGCTGCGTGTAATCAAGCGATTTTACAATGTAAAATCGCTTGATCGTGACATCGCAGATATGAGAGCAGGAGCTCATATCAAGCGATAAACGCTTCATCAATCTGCATGATCGTGGTGTGTGACACCACGATGAACGATCTCCCAGCGGCTGAGCCTATGCTGGGAGATGGTATCTATGGTAAACGTCGGGTTACTAAGCGCCGCGCGGCGCCTAGTAACCCGATGTGTACCATAGTTACCAGCGATCTCGCTGCTCCACATCGCTGGTGAGTCTGCCTGTGTGACAGCTCACCAACGATGTGAACGATATCGTTAGCGATCGCGCGTGCATGTGATCGCTAACAATATCGCTAGCAATATTGAACTGTGTGACGGCCGCCAATGGCACATGGTTTCCTCACGTCTCACTCGCTCTCCATGTCTGTCTATGGCACATGGTTCCCTCTTGTCTCGCTCGCTCTCCATGTCTGTCTATGGCACATGGTTCCCTCTTGTCTCGCTCGCTCTCCATGTCTGTCTATGGCACATGGTTCCCTCTTGTCTCGCTCGCTCTCCATGTCTGTCTATGGCACATGGTTCCCTCTTGTCTCACTCGCTCTCCATGTCTGTCTATGGCACATGGTTCCCTCTTGTCTCGCTCTCCATGTCTATCTATGGCACATGGTTCCCTCTCGTCTCGCTCTCCATGTCTGTCTATGGCACATGGTTTCCTCTTGTCTCGCTCTCCATGTCTGTCTGTGGCACATGGTTCCCTCTCGCTCGCTCTCCATGTCTGTCTATGGCACATGGTTCCCTCTCGTCTCGCTCGCTCTCCATGTCTGTCTATGGCACATGGTTCCCTCTTGTCTCGCTCGCTCTCCATGTCTGTCTATGGCACATGGTTCCCTCTTGTCTCGCTCGCTCTCCATGTCTGTCTATGGCACATGGTTCCCTCTTGTCTCACTCGCTCTCCATGTCTGTCTATGGCACATGGTTCCCTCTTGTCTCGCTCTCCATGTCTATCTATGGCACATGGTTCCCTCTCGTCTCGCTCTCCATGTCTGTCTATGGCACATGGTTCCCTCTTGTCTCGCTCTCCATGTCTGTCTATGGCACATGGTTCCCTCTTGTCTCGCTCGCTCTCCACAGGGTGGGTCTTAGGCATGAGCGAGTTGTGCGGCAGCACAGAGCGCCACGCTCCAGGGGGCGCCGCAGGGAGACAGCTGTCACTGTTATTTGCTGCCCTGCTCCCGCTCCAAGGGGCTTCGATAGATCTGCGCGGCTGCTAGGAGACAGGGGGCCGCATCAGCAGGGGCGCCTGGTGGTAGCGCGGCCCCCTGCTGGTGCTGCTCCCTCTACTATAGTCCTGGCCGCCGCATTATCCCCCTCCACCCTGCAGTGTGAGCCCACCTGAGGACCTGCACAGGCCTGTGCTACTGCTTACAGGACCTGTGATGATGTCAATGGAGGAGGAGTCAGGGATCACATGATCAGCATCTCCGAGTATGCAGGGCAGCTTCCACCAAGCAGGATGAGGTGAAGAGGTGAAGAAATGGATGAGGTGAGTTTGTGTGGGATCAGGAGGGATGTACAGTGTGAATGTAGCAGAGCTGCGTGTGTACGAGGTGTATGGAGTGGAGCCGCGTGTGTACGAGGTGTACGTAGCGGAGCTGTGTGTGTACGAGGTGTACGGAGGGTTAGGGTTAGGGTACGGAGCGGAGCCGAGTGTGTACGAGGTGTACGGAGCGAAGACGTGTTTACGAGGTGTACGGAGCAGAGCCAAGTGTGTACGAGATGTACGGAGCGGAGCCGCGTGTGTACGAGGTGTACGGAGCGTAGCTGAGTGTGTATGAGGTGTATGGAGCGGAGCCGAGTGTGTATGAGGTGTACGGAGCGGATCCATGTGTGTACGAGGTGTACGGAGTGGAGCTGAGTGTGTACGGAGCGGAGCTGAGTGTGTACGAGGTATACGGAGCAGAGCCGCGTGTGTACAGAGCGGAGCCGCGTGTGTACGGAGCGGAGCTGAGTGTGTATAAAGTGTACTGAGCGGAGTAACGTGTGTACGGAGCTGAGCCACGTGTACGAGGTGTGCGGAGCCGTGTGTTTCCAGAGCGGAGCCGAGTGTGTACGAGGTGTACTGAGCGGAGCCGAGTGTATACAAGGTGTCCGGAGTGGAGCCGAGTGCGTACGAGGTGTGTGTACCAGTGGTAGCCCCCCGCGAATGCTGCTCCCACTTCTATAGTCCCAGCCGCCTCTGCCGGCAGCATTCTTCTCCCGAGTCCTGGCCGCCGCTGTCTGCCCTCTGCAGCTCAGCACGGCGGGGCACGATGATGTCATCAGTGAGTCCCACTGTGCTGAGACGTGCAGAGCTGCACAGCAGATGCTGAGGAGACTGGAGCAGCGAGAAGAGAGGTGAGTATTTACTTTTTTCTTCTTAATCAGTGAGTACACTGCATTATACTATATGGAGGAATGTGGGGGTGTATTGTACTATATGTCATGCTTTAAGGGTGCAATATACTATATGGAGGACTGTGGGATGCATTATACTAAATGGAGGACTTTGGGTGTGCATTCTAGATATAGAACTGTGGGGGTGCATTATTCTATATGGAGGAATGTGGGGGTGTATTATTATATATGGAGGTCTGTGGGTGTGCAATATGCTATTTGGAGGACTATGGAGTGCAATATACTATATGTAGGACTTTGGTGGTGCATTATTCTATATTGAGGACTATGGGGGTGCATTATATTATATGGAGGACTATGGGAGTGCATAATATATGGAGGAATTTGGGGGTGCAATATATTATATGGAATACTATGGGGGGTGCTGTCAGGGATCAAGTCTTGCTGGAGACCAGTCAGAAAGTCTGTTCCTGCTACTCTCCTATCTGTCTCGGTCCCCAGAAGCTTTTGGAGTATGTTCTTATTTGAAATACTGCATTGTTTAAGAGTCAACACCTCTATATACAGCAGATAACACAGGATCCACCATTCACAATAGGTGATATCACAGCTCACCTCCTCCTCCTGTACAGTGACTGATAACACCTCTATATACAGCAGATAACACAGGATTTACCATTCACAATAGATGATATCACAGCTCACCTCCTCCTGTACAATGACTGATAACACCTCTATATACAGCAGATAACACAGGATTTACCATTCACAATAGATGATATCACAGCTCACCTCCTCCTGTACAATGACTGATAACACCTCTATATACAGTAGATAACACAGGATCCACCATTCACAATAGGTGATATCACAGCTCACCTCCTCCTGTACAATGACTGATAACACCTCTATATACAGTAGATAACACCGAATCCACCATTCACAATAGGTGATATCACAGCTCACCTCCTCCTCCTGTACAATGACTGATAACACCTCTATATACAGTAGATAACACAGGATCCACCATTCACAATAGGTGATATCACAGCTCACCTCCTCCTGTACAATGACTGATAACACCTCTATATACAGTAGATAACACAGGATCCACCATTCACAATAGGTGATATCACAGCTCACCTCCTCCTCCTGTACAATGACTGATAACACCTCTATATACAGCAGATAACACAGGATTTACCATTCACAATAGATGATATCACATCTCACCTCCTCCTGTACAATGACTGATAACACCTCTATATACAGCAGATAACACAGGATCCACCATTCACAATAGGTGATATCACAGCTCACCTCCTCCTCCTGTACAATGACTGATAACACCTCTATATACAGCAGATAACACAGGATTTACCATTCACAATAGATGATATCACAGCTCACCTCCTCCTGTACAATGACTGATAACACCTCTATATACAGTAGATAACACAGGATCCACCATTCACAATAGGTGATATCACAGCTCACCTCCTCCTGTACAATGACTGATAACACCTCTATATACAGTAGATAACACCGAATCCACCATTCACAATAGGTGATATCACAGCTCACCTCCTCCTCCTGTACAATGACTGATAACACCTCTATATACAGTAGATAACACAGGATCCACCATTCACAATAGGTGATATCACAGCTCAACTCCTCCTGTACAATGACTGATAACACCTCTATATACAGTAGATAACACAGGATCCACCATTCACAATAGGTGATATCACAGCTCACCTCCTCCTGTACAATGACTGATAACACCTCTATATACAATAGATAACACAGGATCCACCATTCACAATAGGTGATATCACAGCTCACTTCCTCCTCCTGTACAATGACTGATAACACCTCTATATACAGTAGATAACACAGGATGCACCATACACAATAGATGAGGTCACAGCTCACCTCCTCCTCCTGTAAGATGATAGGTAACACCTCTATATACAGTAGATAACACAGGATCCACCATTCACAATAGGTGATATCACAGCTCACCTCCTCCTGTACATTGACTGATAACACCCCTATATACAGTAGATAACACAGGATCCACCATACACAATAGATGATGTCACAGCTCACCTCCTCCTTTACAATGACTGATAACACCTCTATATACAGTAGATAACACAGGATCCACCATTCACAATAGATGATATCACAGCTCACCTCCTCCTCCTGTACAATGACTGATAACACCTCTATATAGAGTAGATAACACAGGATCCACCATTCACAATAGGTGATGTCACAGCTCACCTCCTCCTCCTGTACAATGACTGATAACACCTCTATATACAGTAGATAACACAGGATCCACCATTCACAATAGGTGATATCACAGCTCACCTCCTCCTCCTGTACAATGACTGATAACACCTCTATATACAGTAGATAACACAGGATCCACCATTCACAATAGGTGATATCACAGCTCACCTCCTCCTGTACAATGACTGATAACACCTCTATATACAATAGATAACACAGGATCCACCATTCACAATAGGTGATATCACAGCTCACTTCTGTGGAGACCCGGGGGTCAGTGGGTGCTCTCGTCCGCAGGCCCAGCCGCCTTTACAAAGACAGCGTGGACCAGGGCTCATCCCCAACTGAACGCCCGAGCTCCTTAACCGTGGGCGGAACACTACTCAGACAACACAGGGTCAGGGAATCACAATATCAAGGCTTTATTGGATCCCCAAACAGTTAACAGCATATAACGCATAACCAAGCAAAACACAACATGTAACAGGCAACAGAGTCTCACCCTTCCGCTGGCTCACCAGGGTTTAAAATGCAGCACGGCAACGTCTGTAGCCAGGTGACTGTATCGTCCCAACCTGGGTTGCTTCCTTGTCCTTAAGTATCCTGTGCAGTCTTTATCACAGCCGAATCCGATAATACGATACTGAAGTCCTTGTGGTTCCTTAGTCCGTGTTCTGATCCCCTTGGTCGGCACCGAAATGCCTAGGCCTGGGGTTATGGCTAGCTAATCGGATCCGAAGACCCTCGATTAGCTGCCTGTATCCAATCCAGTGACCTCGAGCCGGGACCGAAAATCCCTAGACTGAGGCCACTAGACAGAATCTAGCTCCAATCTCCTAAAAACTTCTGGTCAAAGTCAACAGTCCTCCTTATATACCCTCAGCCCTCATTGTAGGATATTGGGGACGTCATGATTGGTGCAATAACACAGTCTTTTCATTCGCTGAACTCCAATCCTCGTTTAACATATTTTAGGTACTATTGCAATCCAAATGCTGATTGATATAGCACCTTACAATGGAATGTTAGTCTGAGACAATCAGTCTGCAAACCATGACAATAACACAATAGTGGCTGGAGCCTCAATCCACATTCACAGGGTAATAGACAATGGACGATTAGCATAATTAAGTTCTCTGGCCTTCAATGACAAACAGGTTAGATAATTACATTACCAAGCTAAACTTTAACCACAGAAATCTATGACAATACTGTAAGAAATTCTCTTTGACCATTACAAGTTTACAAACCTATATACAATATGATATGTCTGGATGAATAAGAAATCCTCCTACATTATATATTAAAGGGTCCATTTCGTCACATACCTCCCCCTTCTTATTTAGCCAGACAGGGCAGTCAGATGTGATCAGTCTCTGGTTATCCTTCTCCTCTTGGCGGCATTGTCTTTTTTAATGGAGAAAACAGCAATCGAGGCTTCCATCTATACACCTCCCCCAGATTACCTCCCCCAGGATGGGCAGACATATTGTGGATAAGCAATAAAATGGGATTCAAGGGTTGGGCTCCCATAAACTTCTGGCCATCAATTCCCCCCCAGTCCATGACAACATTCTGTGTGTCTTTACTCACTGTTGATGGCTCCGAGGAGAATGATGGGGGCTGGGAACATGAATTATCCTCTGAAGGTGGGGTAACAAGATCCACATCAGGGTGCTGCTTGGCTTCCTGGATGATGGAGATGGCTGTGACACACTGGCTGGATAGTCCTTGTCCTGGGTCAGCTTGCAAAACAACAGATGTGGGGGGGCCATCCATGAGCCCCACTTCAACCTCCTCCTGGTTAGCCCCTGAAACAACAGGTGTGGGGAAGCTGCCCACAAATCCCACATCAACCTCTTCCTGGTCAGTCTCCAAAGCAACAGGGATAGGGAGATTGTCCATAACCTCCAACTTGTCCTCTTCCTGCTCTGGCACGGTGTTGACAGGATCAGTTTCTTGCAGTTCCAGGGCTTGGAACTGGTGTCCTTCCAGACTGTCACTGGATCCATGATGTGGCACACAGTTTAATTCCTTTGAGTCAATCTCGGCGGGGTCCTCATCATTCTCTGCATCCTTCTGGGCATGCCACTGGACCAATCTCTGGATGAAATCCGACCGTGTGTCAGTGTCCCTGACTTCGATTTCTCGGAACAGACATGCCACCTCTAGTTGCAGTTTCCTATAGCGGCCGTACTTCCACTCCAGTCCTCGTCCCATGGCTGAGCTGGTGGGGTTGGACATGGCAACGTCCGAAACCTGAATGCCTCACCTATGGCCTGCTGGGTATGCTTATATGCCTCCCTGGTTGTTGAGCCCTTGGACGGTGTCCACGAACACCAGTCCCCTGCAGCTCCCCTGGATAAACCAGGCTGAGTAGTATCCCACCGCTGCCACCAATTGTGGCGACCCGGGGGTCAGTGGGCGCTCTCGTCCGCAGGCCCAGCCGCCTTTACAAAGACAACGTGGACCAGGGCTCATCCCCAACTGAACACCCGAGCTCCTTAACCGTGGGCGGAACACTACTCAGACAACACAGGGTGAGGGAATCACAATATCAAGGCTTTATTGGATCCCCAAACAGTTAACAGCATATAACGCATAACCAAGCAAAACACAACATGTAACAGGCAACAGAGTCTCACCCTTCCGCTGGCTCACCAGGGTTTAAAATGCAGCACGGCAACGTCTGTAGCCAGGTGACTGTATCGTCCCAACCTGGGTTGCTTCCTTGTCCTTAAGTATCCTGTGCAGTCTTTATCACAGCCGAATCCGATAATACGATACTGAAGTCCTTGTGGTTCCTTAGTCCGTGTTCTGATCCCCTTGGTCGGCACCGAAATGCCTAGGCCTGGGGTTATGGCTAGCTAATCGGATCCGAAGACCCTCGATTAGCTGCCTGTATCCAATCCAGTGACCTCGAGCCGGGACCGAAAATCCCTAGACTGAGGCCACTAGACAGAATCTAGCTCCAATCTCCTAAAAACTTCTGGTCAAAGTCAACAGTCCTCCTTATATACCCTCAGCCCTCATTGTAGGATATTGGGGACGTCATGATTGGTGCAATAACACAGTCTTTTCATTCGCTGAACTCCAATCCTCGTTTAACATATTTTAGGTACTATTGCAATCCAAATGCTGATTGATATAGCACCTTACAATGGAATGTTAGTCTGAGACAATCAGTCTGCAAACCATGACAATAACACAATAGTGGCTGGAGCCTCAATCCACATTCACAGGGTAATAGACAATGGACGATTAGCATAATTAAGTTCTCTGGCCTTCAATGACAAACAGGTTAGATAATTACATTACCAAGCTAAACTTTAACCACAGAAATCTATGACAATACTGTAAGAAATTCTCTTTGACCATTACAAGTTTACAAACCTATATACAATATGATATGTCTGGATGAATAAGAAATCCTCCTACATTATATATTAAAGGGTCCATTTCGTCACAACTTCCTCCTCCTGTACAATGACTGATAACACCTCTATATACAGTAGATAACACAGGATACACCATACACAATAGATGAGGTCACAGCTCACCTCCTCCTCCTGTAAGATGATAGGTAGCACCTCTATATACAGTAGATAACACAGGATCCACCATTCACAATAGGTGATATCACAGCTCACCTCCTCCTCCTGTACAATGACTGATAACACCTCTATATACAGTAGATAACACAGGATCCACCATTCACAATAGGTGATATCACAGCTCACCTCCTCCTGTACAATGACTGATAACACCTCTATATACAGTAGATAACACAGGATACACCATACACAATAGATGAGGTCACAGCTCACCTCCTCCTCCTGTAAGATGATAGGTAACACCTCTATATACAATAGATAACACAGGATCCACCATTCACAATAGGTGATATCACAGCTCACTTCCTCCTCCTGTACAATGACTGATAACACCTCTATATACAGTAGATAACACAGGATACACCATACACAATAGATGAGGTCACAGCTCACCTCCTCCTCCTGTAAGATGATAGGTAACACCTCTATATACAGTAGATAACACAGGATCCACCATTCACAATAGGTGATATCACAGCTCACCTCCTCCTCCTGTACAATGACTGATAACACCTCTATATACAGCAGATAACACAGGATTTACCATTCACAATAGATGATATCACAGCTCACCTCCTTCTGTACAATGACTGATAACACCTCTATATACAGCAGATAACACAGGATCCACCATTCACAATAGGTGATATCACAGCTAACCTCCTCCTCCTGTACAATGACTGATAACACCTCTATATACAGCAGATAACACAGGATTTACCATTCACAATAGATGATATCACAGCTCACCTCCTCCTGTACAATGACTGATAACACCTCTATATACAGTAGATAACACAGGATCCACCATTCACAATAGGTGATATCACAGCTCACCTCCTCCTGTGCAATGACTGATAACACCTCTATATACAGTAGATAACACAGAATCCACCATTCACAATAGGTGATATCACAGCTCACCTCCTCCTCCTGTACAATGACTGATAACACCTCTATATACAGTAGATAACACAGGATCCACCATTCACAATAGGTGATATCACAGCTCACCTCCTCCTGTACAATGACTGATAACACCTCTATATACAGTAGATAACACAGGATCCACCATTCACAATAGGTGATATCACAGCTCACCTCCTCCTGTACAATGACTGATAACACCTCTATATACAATAGATAACACAGGATCCACCATTCACAATAGGTGATATCACAGCTCACTTCCTCCTCCTGTACAATGACTGATAACACCTCTATATACAGTAGATAACACAGGATGCACCATACACAATAGATGAGGTCACAGCTCACCTCCTCCTCCTGTACGATGATAGGTAACACCTCTATATACAGTAGATAACACAGGATCCACCATTCACAATAGGTGATATCACAGCTCACCTCCTCCTGTACATTGACTGATAACACCTCTATATACAGTAGATAACACAGGATCCACCATACACAATAGATGATGTCACAGCTCACCTCCTCCTTTACAATGACTGATAACACCTCTATATACAGTAGATAACACAGGATCCACCATTCACAATAGATGATATCACAGCTCACCTCCTCCTCCTGTACAATGACTGATAACACCTCTATATAGAGTAGATAACACAGGATCCACCATTCACAATAGGTGATGTCACAGCTCACCTCCTCCTCCTGTACAATGACTGATAACACCTCTATATACAGTAGATAACACAGGATCCACCATTCACAATAGGTGATATCACAGCTCACCTCCTCCTCCTGTACAATGACTGATAACACCTCTATATACAGTAGATAACACAGGATCCACCATTCACAATAGGTGATATCACAGCTCACCTCCTCCTGTACAATGACTGATAACACCTCTATATACAATAGATAACACAGGATCCACCATTCACAATAGGTGATATCACAGCTCACTTCCTCCTCCTGTACAATGACTGATAACATCTCTATATACAGTAGATAACACAGGATCCACCATACACAATAGATGAGGTCACAGCTCACCTCCTCCTCCTGTAAGATGATAGGTAACATCTCTATGTACAGTAGATAACACAGGATCCACCATTCACAACAGGGGATATCACAGCTCACCTCCTCCTCCTGTACAATGACTGATAACACCTCTTTTATACAGTAGATAACACAGGATCCACCATTCACAATAGGTGATATCACAGCTCACCTCCTCCTGTACAATGACTGATAACACCTCTATATACAATAGATAACACAGGATCCACCATTCACAATAGGTGATATCACAGCTCACTTCCTCCTCCTGTACAATGACTGATAACACCTCTATATACAGTAGATAACACAGGATACACCATACACAATAGATGAGGTCACAGCTCACCTCCTCCTCCTGTAAGATGATAGGTAACACCTCTATATACAGTAGATAACACAGGATCCACCATTCACAATAGGTGATATCACAGCTCACCTCCTCCTGTACATTGACTGATAACACCTCTATATACAGTAGATAACACAGGATCCACCATACATAATAGATGATGTCACAGCTCCCCTCCTCCTTTACAATGTCTGATAACACCTCTATATACAGTAGATAACACAGGATCCACCATACACAATAGATGAGGTCACAGCTCACCTCCTCCTCCTGTAAGATGATAGGTAACACCTCTATATACAGTAGATAACACAGGATCCACCATTCACAATAGCTGATATCACAGCTCACCTCCTCCTCCTGTACAATGACTGATAACACCTCTATATACAGTAGATAACACAGGATCCGCCATTCACAATAGGTGGTATCACAGCTCACCTCCTCCTCCTGTACAATGACTGATAACACCTCTATATACAGTAGATAACACCGGATCCACCATTCACAATAGGTGATATCACAGCTCACCTCCTCCTCTTGTACAATGACTGATAACACCTCTATATACAGTAGATAACACAGGATCCACCATTTACGATAGGTGATATCACAGCTCACCTCCTCCTCCTGTACAATGACTGATAACACCTCTATATACAGTAGATAGCACAGGACCCACCATTCACAATAGGTGATGTCACAGCTCACTTCCTCCTGTACAATGACTAATAACACCTCTATATACAGTAGATAACACAGGATCCACTATTCCCAATAGGTGATATCACAGCTCACCTCCTCCTCCTGTAAGATGACAGGTAACACCTCTATATATGGGGGGGTTGGTAATGACAGGTGGGAGGGGATATAGGTCTTTGGGCTTGGGTCCCTGATTTTTCTGACCCTAGCAAAGCAACGCCCCTCCTTGCTCTCCTTGAAGACCATGAATAGATCATGTACAAACATGTATGCTCATGTGTTCTGAGTAAGTAATGGCGTGGGGGCACCATAAGGCAAATTCGCCCAGGGCACCATTCAACGTAAGGCCGGCCCTGCCAATGATGCGGGTTACCAGGTCCGAAACTTCTTTTCCTTTTTCGTTATTGTTTGGGGTTAATAATGACTCTCTTGTTCTTGCTACTGCATTTTTATATGCTGATGAAAGTACTGATTTAGGCTACCCCCTTTCCAGAAATCTGTTTTTTAGTTTTAATGCTTGATTATGAAATTCAAAAAAACTCAAGAGCAATTTTTCCTCAACCGTAAATATTGACCCTTTGGAATACCTTTCTTTAATGGTAGCAGATGGGCTCTATTCCAGTGGAGGAGGTTATCAGTAGCGGTAGGTTTTCTATAGATAATCACAATCTTACCCTCCCTTTTCGTCAAAAGAATGTCCAAAAAGGATAACCTGTTTTGATGAATTTCTGAGGTAAAAAATAAGCCCAACGTATTTTTGTTCAGATGTTTAAGAAATTCCTGGAAAGACTCAATCGTCCCTGACCATAGTATCATCACATCATCCACATACCGTCCCCAGAATAAAATATTCTGGGTCCAGGCATGCGATGGTTCAGTGAACACACATACATCCTCCCACCAGCCCAGGAGCAGATTTGCCTACGACGGGGCTGCTGAACTCCCCATCGCGGTGCCCCTGAGCTGGTGGTAGAATGTCCCCAAAAAAAGAAACGAGCTGTGTGTCAGAATGAAGCTGAGTAACTCAAGAACAAAGAGATTATGAAGGTCCAAATGATTTCCTCTTGCCCTAAGGAAATACTTAACTGCATTCAAACCCAATTCATGATGGGTAGAACTGTACAAAGACTCAACGTCTATAGACGCAAAAAGAGTGGTGTCATCCACTGACAACCTGTCTAATTTTGCTATTAGACCGTTAGTATCCCTTATGTATGAAGGCAAGGCCATCACAAAGGGTCTCATAATTTTGTCTAGATATATACCAGCATTTTGAGTAATAGAATTAATGCTGGCCACAATAGGTCTACCTTTTAAAGGGTTTAGACCCTTGTGGATCTTAGGAAGGGCAGAAAAGGTCGGTATTACCGGATCCTTTTGCGTCATAAATTCCATCTCGTTTTTTGAGATTAGACAGGCCTCTAAGGTAGGGTCCAGTTATTGAGGGTCAGTGTGATATTTGTCCTGTATATGGCTGTGTTTACCGGAGAAGTCATTTTTAAGATGACGTTTTTGACTGTTATTGTGAATCGGTTTCTGACCATTTTAGAGTTTCAATAAAGATTCTTTAATTTTATATAAAAAAGTTGGTAATTAATAAATTCCTTCTGCATCTACTTTTGTTGCCAGCGTTTTAGACATTAATGGCTGTGTGTTGCATTATTTGGAAGGCACCAAATTTACACTGTTATACAAGCCGTACACTGACTAATTTACATTGTACAAGTGTTAGATCTTCAGTATTGTCCTATGAAAAGATGTACTAAAATATTTACAACACTGTGAAGTGTGTATTCACTTTTGTCATACACTATATATTTGTCACTATTTTCCCACACAGTGCACCTAGCATGTAATAAAAGATATTGCTGTGCTTGCTATCTGCTGTGCTGAGCTGTCAGTGGTTGGTTGGCAGCACATACTTTCAGTCTGGTTTTGGGCGGTGCTTGGTTGCTCAGATGTTCCATCTTCCCTGTGATTGCTCTGCTACTTTACTGAGCAGCCTCTCCCAGAATTCTGCCTCTATTTGAGTGGTGTTTAGCCTGCACTACACTGTCTGTCTAGTTCTGATCATTGTTATCTGACTCCAAATTGTTGCCTGCTTACTCTTCAGTCTGCTCCCTGTACTTGATCTGTATTTCATTTGATTTCCTGGTATTTTGACCCTGGACCATGACCTGACTATGTCTCAATTGACTATCTAATTTCTCTTTGTGCTTTCCTGGAAACCTGACCTTGGACTGTTACTTGACTACACCTTTGTCTAATCTCTGAATATACTATGAACCCTCCTGGAACCTGACCCCAAATTACCTGACCTCCTGCTGTTTGCGCTAGTTGTAAGTAGAGACTATGTCACATCCTTCCTGTACATAGTGACTAGCATCACAATATTCCATGCGTTGAAATTGGGTGTGTATATACTATGGAAAAGTGTCCAATAACTGGCCTAGTAACGAAAGCAGTCTTTGCCTCATCCAATAATCGTTAGTCAATTCTGTAGTGTCTTTACAACTGGAAGCAATGAAGTGCTGTAATTGGAATATTCCCGGACATCTCTGAACACCAAAAAACTATCCAACAGTGAAATCAGTTACCATTGTTTTAATTTTAAATCATACCTTTGTTATATACATTAGATAAACATATATACACATACTGTAGTGTGAAAACGATTTTGCCCCTTCCTGATTTCTTTTTCTTTTGCATGTTTATCAATTAAATGTTTCAGAATCACCAAACAAATTAAAAAATTCGATAAAACAAGAAAACACAAAATGCAGTTTATAAATTAAGTTCTTTATTATAAAAAGGAAAAGAAATCCAAACCCACATGGCTCCATGTGAAAAAGTGATTGCCCCCTCTTAAATCATAAATTAACTGTGGTTTATCACATCTATGAGAGGCTGAGTTCAATTTCCCTAGCCACACCTAGTCCTGATTACTGCCACATCTGTTCTCAATCAAGAAATCAAATTAAATAGGACCTGCCTGACAAAGTGAAGTAGACCAAAAGCTTCCCAAAAGGTAGACATCATGCTGTGATCCAAAGAAATTCAGGAACAAATAGGGCTGGGCGATTTTGGAAAAAATCAAAATCTCGATTTTATTTAAACCTATGGACGATTTTCGATTTAAATCTCGATTTTTTTTTGCTTTTCTTTGATGAATAAAGAGAAAAAACTAAGAGGTACCGTATATACTCGTGTATAAGCCGACCCCCCTTCTTTTGCTCCCAAAACCTGGGAAAACCTATTGACTCGTGTATAAGCCGAGGGTGGACCCCAGCACAGGTATACAGCCCCCAGCAGTGTGGTATACAGCAGCCTCCCCAGTGGTATATAAAGGTCCCAGTGGTATATACAGCAGCAGCCCCAGTGGAAGTATACAGCAGCAGGCCCCAGTGGAAGTATACAGCAGCAGGCCCCAGTGGAAGTATACAGCAGCAGCCCCCAGTGGAAGTATACAGCAGCAGCCCCAGTGGAAGTATACAGCAGCAGGCCCCAGTGGAAGTATACAGCAGCAGCCCCAGTGGAAGTATACAGCAGCAGGCCCCAGTGGTAGTATACAGCAGCAGGCCCCAGTGGAAGTATACAGCAGCAGCCCCCAGTGGAAGTATACAGCAGCAGGCCCCAGTGGTAGTATACAGCAGCAGGCCCCAGTGGAAGTATACAGCAGCAGCCCCCAGTGGAAGTATACAGCAGCAGCCCCCAGTGGAAGTATACAGCAGCAGCCCCAGTGGAAGTATACAGCAGCAGCCCCAGTGGAAGTATACAGCAGCAGGCCCCAGTGGAAGTATACAGCAGCAGCCCCCAGTGGAAGTATACAGCAGCAGCCCCCAGTGGAAGTATACAGCAGCAGCCCCCAGTGGAAGTATACAGCAGCAGCCCCCAGTGGAAGTATACAGCAGCAGCCCCCAGTGGAAGTATACAGCAGCAGCCCCCAGTGGAAGTATACAGCAGCAGGCCCAGTGGAAGTATACAGCAGCAGGCCCCAGTGGAAGTATACAGCAGCAGCCCCCAGTGGAAGTATACAGCAGCAGGCCCCAGTGGAAGTATACAGCAGCAGGCCCCAGTGGAAGTATACAGCAGCAGGCCCCAGTGGAAGTATACAGCAGCAGGCCCCCAGTGGAAGTATACAGCAGCAGGCCCCAGTGGTAGTATACAGCAGCAGGCCCCAGTGGAAGTATACAGCAGCAGGCCCCAGTGGAAGTATACAGCAGCAGGCCCCAGTGGAAGTATACAGCAGCAGGCCCCAGTGGAAGTATACAGCAGCAGGCCCCAGTGGAAGTATACAGCAGCAGGCCCAGTGGAAGTATACAGCAGCAGGCCCCCAGTGGAAGTATACAGCAGCAGGCCCCAGTGGTAGTATACAGCAGCAGCCCCAGTGGAAGTATACAGCAGCAGCCCCCAGTGGAAGTATACAGCAGCAGGCCCCAGTGGTAGTATACAGCAGCAGCCCCCAGTGGAAGTATACAGCAGCAGCCCCAGTGGAAGTATACAGCAGCAGGCCCCAGTGGTAGTATACAGCAGCAGGCCCCAGTGGAAGTATACAGCAGCAGCCCCCAGTGGAAGTATACAGCAGCAGGCCCCAGTGGTAGTATACAGCAGCAGCCCCCAGTGGAAGTATACAGCAGCAGGAGGGAGCCCACACCCCCGCCGGAACTCACCCTCACCCGCGGCTGTCAGCAGTAGCAGGGCTGCGGGACACTAACGGCAGCCCCCCCCCCCGCCGGAACTCACCCGCGGCTATCAGCAGGGACGGCGGGACACTAACGGCAGCCCCCCCCGCCGGAACTCACCGCGGCTATCAGCAGGGACGGCGGGACACTAACGGCAGCCCCCCCCGCCGGAACTCACCCGCGGCTATCAGCAGGGACGGCGGGACACTAACGGCAGCCCCCCCGCCGGAACTCACCCGCGGCTATCAGCAGGGACGGCGGGACACTGACGGCAGCCCCCCCCTCCGCCGGAACTCACCCGCGGCTGTCCGCAGTAGCAGGGGCGGCGGGACACTGACAGCTCCCCCCCCCACCCTGGATGTCTCCAGTGGCTGTAGCAGGGGCGGAAGTGCTGGGCTCTGATAGCACCCCCCCGCGGCCTCACAGTGAGCAGTGGCAGCAGCTGCGGGTATTTCCGAGTGTGACTCGGGGTTACCGCTTCTAGCAGTGAAAGTTAACCCGAGTTACAGTCGGGAATACCCGCTAGGAAGGTTAAATCGAATTTGACGATTTTCGTCAAATCATAATCGTGGCCACAGCAGGGGGCGAATTAATCGAATTAATTCGATTAATCGCCCAGCCCTAGGAACAAATAAGAAAAAAAAAATGAGATCTATCAGCCTGGAAAAGGCTATAAAGCCATCTCTAAAGTTTTGGGGCTAAAGCGAACCACAGTGAGAGCCATTATTTACAAATGGCAAAAACATGGAACAATGGAAGACCATTACAGCAGTGTAGCCAGCTGACCAAATACAACCCAAAGAACACAGTGACGACTCATTCAAGAGGTAACAAAAGACCCCACAAGAACATCCAAAGATCTGCAGGCCTCACTTGCCCCAGTTAAGGTCAGTGTTTATGATTCCACAATAAGAAAGAGACTAGAGAAAAACGGCTTTTGCTTTTATTAACAAGTAAAGAAAGTATCAAAACCAAATAATTCATTGTTATTACATAAAACAAATACAGACAAGATTTCAAGTGTTACTCATAGATATGACATGTAGAAAAGAAACATAAAGTCACTACACTAATCAAATAAATAAAATGAAACTATGTACAATGACATGACAATTAGTGAAAATCCTTTGGATAATCATGCAATCCTCTCAATAAGTCAGAAAAAAATTAAATAAATAATCAATTAAAATAAAACATTAAGTAATATCAAACACTAGATTAGGAGAATACAATGAAACCCACCTTCACCATTTTATCATATATTTACGTTGCATATCATTCCTCATAGCGTAAATAAATTCAAATAGATTATGCATAGCTAACATATCCATTAGGGTCTCTATAGAAGGCATCCTACAATCCTCCACATAGAAGCCAGAGTATTTTTAACCACTAAAAGAATATGCATAATTAATAAACACTGAGGCTGGCTTCACACCATGGTAAGGTCCAGTCCGGGGCTGTCCGGTGTAAACCAGACAGCCCCGGACCGGTTTTTGGCCCCATAGTAGCCTATGGGGCCCGATGGCAGCTCTCTGCCATCTGGTTTCCATCTCTGCAGTGGAATCCGGGAGAATTCGGATTATTCTCACCAGACCCAAAAATGTTGATTGCAACGTTATTGTGTCCGGGGAGAAAAATCACCCCAAAAAGCCAGATCCCGGATTCTCCCGGATCCAGGGCAATCCGGTTCTCCCTAATATGGGAGCCTATGGGGTCGGATTGCCCCAGTCCGGGCGAATCCGGGAACCGGCGGCTGCATGCCGCTGTTGTCTCAGGACCACGGCTAGCCGCGATCTTGAAAAATCAGCAGCTGCGGCTGCAATTACAGCCATCCGGTTGCACACAGGACCGGAGGGAACATTTGGCCCTCCGGTTCTGTGTGCTGATCCGGTCCGGGGCTGTCAGGTTCATGCCTGACAGCCCCGGACTGGACTGCGCCGTGGTGTGAAGCCAGCCTTACTTTTAGGAAAGTCACAAACTCCCATCAATAAAACTTCAAAATCAAACGTCAATGTTATGTTGAGATCTAGAACTACAATAACTGAAAACTGGACATCTAACCAAAATCGAGTTAAAACAGGACAAGACCAAAAGTTTTGTTTGATGGAACCTACAGAACCGCAGTTCCTCCAGCATAAATTGCTATTACTTGGATCAATAGTGTGAAGCCTCTGCAGGGTAAAGTACCACTTTGTAAAAAGTTTATATTGCGTTTCCGACAGGGACGTACACGGAACAGAGGAATATAAATTTTGTAAAATAATTGAAAACTGTTCATTTAATGTTCCACAATCTATTTCCAATTGACCTTCCCAGGTATTCAAAAATGTACTATTATCAAAAAGAACATCTTTATTAAAAATATGATAAAAACTACCAGTCTTCCAAATGAATTCATTTCCGATCTGACGAAGTAAGGTGTTAACATTATTAGGCAGGGAAAAGGCCAAGTAGGGCAAACAGATGATAACATATGGCTCGAGTTCTGTGTCAATGTACGCCAAGCTTTCATTGTTGCTTTCAATGATTCAATTACCAGGAGGCATTTTTGGAAAGGAGGATGTAAGAGGCAATAAATGTTGTGGGAGTCAAATTACTCATAAAGGATCTTTCAATGTTAACCCATGAAGGGGAGTCCCGAGTATACCACCATCTTCCACTCTTGTTAACCAATGTGGCGAGATAATAAGCCTTCAGATTGGGAACACCTAAACCCCCCCTCTTCTTGTTCTATTCCAATGTAATCTTAGCAATCCTGGGGGCTTTATTGTCACGCTGGGTGTAGGGAGACACCCAGCGCTGGATGACGACAGGGAGGGGGAAAGGAGTCCCTGATGCTAAGGGCAAAAAGGGGGAATGATGACCCCCTAGAACAACTAGCGCTGACACCTGGCTCCCCTAACGTCCCTATACAATCTCCGCAACTGTCGCCGCCAGGATACCTATTCCCTGACTGTCCCTAGACTACCACTACACCACTACACAGGGCTCAGAGCGGGTGATCACTAGTCTGCCCGGCTAGCAACTAAAAGGAACACACCAGGGAACAACAAAGAGGGAAAAGATGCACTTAGCTTGTGCAGATCCAACAGCAAACCAACAGACTCCAGGAAAGGCTGCTTAGAGCTCTGATGCAATCAGTATCACCTGAACAGCTATCACCAGCAGTGCATTCTGGGAGTCAACGGAATATATACACAGCTCAAGGGATCAGCTGGGTCCTAGGGACCTCCAGCTTTCACTAAAAGGGAAATGCCTTAGGATGTGGACTGTTTGGCCAAACGCTGGGACCTTCTGCGAGTGACCTCTACATTCTCATCCGGGCCTCCTGACACACCCGTGACATTCACCTTGCCATATAAATCTTGATAATTGTGTCTGCAAATTTTGGAAGTATTTTTGCTTAATTAAAACAGGGAGCGATCTAAAAATATAAAGTAGTTTTGGCAGAATTATCATTTTGTAAGAGGTGATACGACCTGACCAGGAAATCTCGAAATTGGATGAAAAACTAATATCTTTCAAAATCTTTTTAAGAATTTCAGATATATTTTTCTTCACTTTATTATGCAAAGGATTAGTAATCGTAATTCCCAATTAAGAATAAGCTGTGTGGAACTACAAATCCTTAAAGGGATCCTGTCACCCCCAAAACACCTCTAAAGATATTAAAAGCTGTCCCTAGAGCATAGTAACACTTAACCTACACTCCTTTTAGCTCCTAAAAGCATCTGCTGAGAATGAAGATGCATAGTCACCCAGCCAGGCCCTCCTCTTCATGATAACACGCCTCAATAGGCGTGATCTTTATCTCTGATTCAAATGCGCTGCCTCCCCGCTCTGTTATGTGTCGGCCGTGCTGCAGTGGGGTTGTGTGACGCGAATCGCGTCATTTCCGGCGCCGGGTGACGTATTACACCCGCGCCGCTCTGTTTGCTTCAAGCCCCGCACTGCGCATGCGTGCCGCGTCACATAGCCCCACTGCAGCACGGCCGACGCATAACAGAGCGGGAGGCAGCGCATTTGAATCAGAGATAACGATCACGCCTATTGAGGCGTGTTATCATGAAGAGGGAGGGCCTGGCTGGGTGACTATGCATACAATAGTCACTAATTATAATCACTAATGAGGTACTGTAATAACGTTTATCTTCATTCTCAGTAGATGCTTTTAGGAGCTAAAAGGAGTGTAGGGTAAGTGTTACTATGCTCTAGGGACAGCTTTTAATAGCTTTAGAGGTGTTTTGGGGGTGACAGGATCCCTTTAATTTACAGCAAGTTTACATTACAGAAAACAACTGCCTCTGGGATACATAGCGGTCATTTTATAACACAGCTGGTTGCACATTACAACTTTTACAATTTAGTGCCTTTCACACGGCACTAGAGGGTGTTTTTAGCCTTATTTTACCTAATACATAATTAAAAAAAAAGGTGTGGGGCCCCCTCTTTTTTATAACCAACCAGGATAAAGCAAACAGCTGTGTATCATCTGGCTGGGAAAGAAAATGGTTATTTGATCCATGCCCAGTCTTACAAATATCAGCCTAAAGCCACCCAAGACATGTCAGTGAGTCCCTATTAGATGCATCAATTCTGGAGCTTTGTTCAGCTCTTCCTGATGCCCTGGTTCAGTGGCAATTGAGGTAATAATTTTGGCCTGATGCAGCTGTATAATGTCAGCTGGCATCAAGCTCAGGGGTTAGTAATGGATAGGTATCAATCAGACATCTCCATTACTAACCCAAAAAGTATAAAGAGAAAAAAAACTCACACACAGAAAAAAATAGTTTATTTGGATAATGACTCTCCCACACTATCACAAGGGTATTTTAAAAAATGTTCCAATGAAGTTCCTCCATCATTGCCAATGTTCCATGAATGCAGGTCTGGTGACTGTGAATAGCAGTATAGGTATTCACAGGTGCTGGGTGGTGATGACACCTCTCATCAGCGTCGCCTTATTGTGCGTATCGCACCATTGAGTCTGCAGCTCTGTTGGGACCTGTAATCAGCTGTATTTAACTGCTCTTCAGAGTTGCCACAGTTGCATTCATGGAATGTCGACTATGACAGAGGAGCTTCCTGGAAACATTTTTTAAAATAAATTGGTAAACAAGAGATACTGTGGTATTTTTTCCTGTGTGTGTGTTACTTTTTTTTTATTATTGGATTAGTAATGGCAATGTCTGATAGACACCTCTCCATTACTAGCCCATGAGCTTGATCCCAAACATCATTACCCTGATTGCCACCACTCTAGGGCAATCGGGAAGAGATGGGATGAAGCGTAAGAAATGGCACCTCTAATGTGATTCGACAATTCTGGGGTGGCTGCGTGCTGAAATTTTTAGGCTGGAGGACCAAATACCAATTGACGTTCCAGCCTGATAATACCAGACCCAAGCTCTTTGCTTTACCTTGGCTGGTTATCAAAAATAGGGGAAACCAGGCGTAATTTTTTTACATTATTTATTTGTTTAGTTTCTAGCAGTAACCTGGGAGTGAGAAATTCATCCAAGTGTCTTCCCCATGCTGTTTCATTGAGTGCTGCCATGTCCCGCAATCTGGCAATCAGGTGGTGGGATCAACTGAGTTCACCGCTATAAATTCCCACAGTGTGCATTTATTTTAATCCACTGACAGATTGCTGGACAGCTGTGCAGCCATATCTTGCAATCTGGCAGAGAGTTCAACTTAGTTCACTGATGGCAGCTTGGAAGCCTTTGGCTATGAACACTAGGTAACTCAGTGACATCACCACTTCACACAACTGACAGTCATCCATTGCTTTCGATGTGTCCCGGAAGCTGCATTTTCCATTACTGCATCTTCTAGATGTAGATCCGGGTTCTTCGTCGGACATCGTGTGGATTTTCTCAGACCTGTAGGGGTGTTTTGAGGGTAAAAATAAATGGGTGAAAGAGGGGGTGCATATTTTTTTATTTCAAATAAAGGATTTTTCAGTGTATTTATTTTCTTTGACTTATAGGTTAGTAATAGAGGTTTCACATAGATCCCTCCCCATTACTAACCTACTTTGACAAATCACAGCTGTCATCAACCCAATACATCACTCCGATTGCCACCACATCAGGGCAATTGGCATGAGCTGGGTAAGCACCAGAATTCTGGAGCTGCCGCAGGGTAATGTAGTTAGGCTGGGAGGGGCCAATATCCATAACTCTTTCCACCCTGATAATTCCAACCCCAACCTGTCAGCTTTAACATGCCTGGTTATCAAAAATGGAAGGCCCCAACACCATTTTCTTTAAATTATTGGATCTCTTCTATTTTTGATAACTAACCACAGTAGAGCAGACCCCTGGGGGTTTCAGCCATCAGATACTGCTTTACCCATGCTTGTTATCAAAAATAGGTTGTGAGCCAAAGTTTTAACTTTTTTTTTACAGTGGTGTGCCAAAACTTGACATCGCTGTGATGGGTTTACAAGTCCCCACACCAGAAAAGCTTGCTGATTGGCTGCTCTGTGGCCTTTCAACAAGCTTTATTCAAATGACAAAACCAAAGTAGGACAGAAGGTGCAATAAAAAGTCTGTTAACAAAAATGATCCATAAGAAAGAGAACGGGTGTGAAATAGTCATACATACCGTATATACTCGTGTATAAGCCGAGTTTTTCAGCACATAAAATGTGCTGAAAAGTCCCCCCTCGGCTTATACACGGGTATATACGGTAAACGGGCTTTGTGTCATATTTACAGCGCTGTGCTTTACAGCGCCCCCCCCCGTGGTATCCCGCCTCCCCCGTATATACAGCCCCCCGTGGTATCCCGCCCCCCCGTATATACAGCCCCCCGTGGTATCCCGCCCCCCCCCGTATATACAGCCCCCCCCCGTGGTATCCCGCCCCCCCCCGTATATACAGCCCCCCGTGGTATCCAGGGCCCCCCTTGCTGCACCTGTAAAGGAAGATATCAGTATACTTATCGCTGCCGCCGCCGCTCCGCTTCTCGGTCACCGCGATGCTCCGGGTCTTCATGCTTCCTGTTCCTTCTCCGGCGCTCAGGAAATGACGTCATTGTTCGAGCGTCGGAGAAGGAACAGGAAACATGAAGACCCGGAGCATCGCGGTGACCGAGAAGCGGAGCGGCGGCGGCAGCGATAAGTATACTGACATCTTCCCTTACAGGTGCAGCAAGGGGGGCCCTGGATACCACGGGGGGGCTGTATATACGGGGGGCCCTGGATACCACAGGGGGGCTGTATACAGCTGGGGCTGCTGTATACAGCTGGGGCCCCTGTATACTAATGGGGGGGGGTCTGTATACCCCTGGGGCTGCTGCTGTATATACCCCCTGGGGCTGCTGCTGTATATACCCTCTGGGGCTGCTGCTGTATATACCCCCTGGGGCTGCTGCTGTATACTACCACTGGGGCTGCTGCTGTATATACCCCCTGGGGCTGCTGCTGTATATACCCCCTGGGGCTGCTGCTGTATATACCCCCTGGGGCTGCTGCTGTATATACCCCCTGGGGCTGCTGCTGTATATACCCCCTGGGGCTGCTGCTGTATACTACCACTGGGGCTGCTGCTGTATATACCCCCTGGGGCTGCTGCTGTATATACCCACTGGGGCTGCTGCTGTATATACCCCCTGGGGCTGCTGCTGTATACTACCACTGGGGCTGCTGCTGTATATACCCCCTGGGGCTGCTGCTGTATATACCCCCTGGGGCTGCTGCTGTATACTACCACTGGGGCTGCTGCTGTATACTACCACTGGGGCTGCTGCTGTATACTACTACTGGGGCTGCTGTATACTACTACTGGGGCTTCTGTATACTACCACTGGGGCTGCTGCTGTATATACCCCGTGGGGCTGCTGCTGTATATACCCCCTGGGGCTGCTGCTGTATACTACCACTGGGGCTGCTGCTGTATACTACTACTGGGGCTGCTGTATACTACTACTGGGGCTTCTGTATACTACTACTGGGGCTGCTGCTGTATATACCACTGAGGCTGCTGTATACTACTACTGGGGCTTCTGTATACTACCTCTGGGGCTTCTGTATACTACCACTGGGGCTGCTGTATATACCTCTGGGTCTGCTGTATACTACCACTGGGGCTGCTGTATATATCTCTGGGGCTGCTGTATACTACCACTGGGGCTGCTGTATACTACCACTGGGGCTGCTGTATATATCTCTGGGGCTGCTGTATACTACCACTGGGGCTGCTGCTGTATATACCACTGGGGAGGCTGCTGTATACCACACTTCTGGGGGCTGTATACTACCACTGGGGAGGCCTGTATACCACTGCGGGGGCCTGTATACCACACTGCTGGGGGCTGTATACCTGTGCTGGGGTCCACCCTCGGCTTATACACGAGTCAATAGGTTTTCCCAGATTTTGGGGGCAAAAGTAGGGGGGTCGGCTTATACACGGGTCGGCTTATACACGAGTATATACGGTAATAAAGATCAACTAACGAAAAGGCAACTCGTGAAAATATGCACAACATAACTGAACACAAAGAGGTAAACTGTTCAAAAAATGTATTAAGTACAATAAAAAGTCAAAGGATATCAAAATGCATGAGCAAAAAAACAAATTTAAAACATACAGACAGAGATGAAACAAGTAGAAGCTGTGAAGTTGTGGGTTGTAATAATCACCTGGGCAGATTAACGATGCGACAAGTTTTATTTGTATCCATACAGAGGTATTTCAGCAATTCCAGGTAGATGACCACAATGCAATGCCCCAGTACACAAAATCAGAAACCAAAAATAGTCCATAGAAGAACTCTTAACATCCAGAAGGTGGATCTCATGATTGCAGCACGTGAATTAAGTTCCAAGTTCTATACTCCATCCATGGGTTTCAAGATCAGCCTTAGCTCTGATCCTATGGCTTCCAAATCACACCACCAACTCTTTAGTCCATTCATAAGCTTAGGACCTGACCCAAGCACAGTTCCTTCCACTTCCCAGCACCAACTGACCTCTAAGTGTGTGTCTTCTTCTATATTCTGCTCTTAGAAATCACCCTCTTGTTTGGCAAAGATAAGCACACCCAACCCCTTTAATCATATGTACATATAAATCAAAACAATGAAGGTGTATAACCAGGAACCTGCTGAGAGAAAGAAAGGTACAGATTCCCCCACCAGATAGACAATAAATGTAAATATAGATATGATTGAGTTTTGGTCTATGAACACATGCTGGAAAGAGACATGCTGGTACATCCCCTTCCCCCTTCAACTTGTGAACAATAAAATTGTCTTTACTGTTCATCCGTGCTGGTAAAGTATGATAACTCCTCACACAAGCAATAGATGAAAAATGCACCATGTCTTAACAATCACTGCAGGTGATAAGCCTTGGGTAAATGAATCAATAAGAGGGGAAGGCATAGTCCCTCTTCATCACACCAATCTAACAGAAGTACAACATGCAGTAATTGATACCAACATATCAAGGTATATAGCAAAATAATAAACCCATAGATAAAGTGACAATAGTGCAGGTCCGTCCCACTGAAAATAAAAGCCCCCTAGGAGAGTAATCCCCCGATGTACGTTTCACAATGTTATAATATTTGATTGCTTCATCAAGGGGGTTATATTTCTTTTAACAATATACAGTATTCAGCAGGTCAATAACTGCATAATTTATTCACCCATGGCTGTTAGAGACAGATGATGGCTGAATAACACAGCCATCATCAACTATCAAAATTGCAGGCTCAGCGTGCAAACCCACACAAAATCATGCAGCCGGCATATGCTCTAGCAGTACGTCATATGTTGGTTAGGGTTTGAAGATGAAGGAAAATTAAAATGATACCTGCCAGGTGAAGGTGGAATTACTTTCTGTGTGCAACTGGCTGCTGTATTCAGGCGGCACATGTGAAAGTGTCAAATTAGGGTAATAGGAGCAATGCCAGTCTACAGTATTATGACTTCTATACACTCTTCAGCTATAATGAGAGCCTGTCATCAGGATTTGTCACTATAAAGTAAAGATATGGTCTTATAGGTGCAGTGATGTTGTTAAATAGTCACTTGCAGTGAAGAGATCCGAATTGTGGTTATTGAATAATCTTCTTATAACATACTAGCTGGCGGCCCGATTCTAAAGAATCGGGTGGTCTAGAATGCATATACAGTTTATTTAGTAAGAATTATGCCAGTCATTACACTGGCTGCCTATACACTATAGGATCCATTTCAAACTGCTTGTTCTCACCCACAAAGCTCTTCACAGTGCAGCACCCCCTACATCTCCTCCTTCATCTCTGTCTAACACCCCAGCCGTTCTCTTCACAGTGCAGCACCCCCCTACATCTCCTCCTTCATCTCTGTCTAACACCCCAGCCGTTCTCTTCACAGTGCAGCACCCCCCTACATCTCCTCCCTCATCTCTATCACCCCAGCCGTTCTCTTCACAGTGCAGCACCCCCCTACATCTCCTCCCTCATCTCTGTCTATCACCCTACCCGTTCTCTTCACAGTGCAGCACCTCCCTACATCTCCTGCCTCATCTCTGTCTATAACCCCACCCGTTCTCTTCACAGTGCAGCACCCCCCTACATCTCCTCCCTCATCTCTGTCTATAACCCCACCCGTTCTCTTCACAGTGCAGCACACCCCCTACATCTCCTCCCTCATCTCTGTCTATCACCCCACCCGTTCTCTTCACAGTGCAGTACCCCCCTACATCTCCTCCCTCATCTCTGTCTATCACCCCGGCCGTTCCCTTCGCTCTGGAAGTGACTTTAGACTCACTTCTGCATTAATCCGAACCTCCCACTCCCGGCTCCAAGACTTCTCCCGAGCCGCACCAATTCTTTGGAATGCTCTACCCCAAAAAATTAGATGTATCCACAACTTAAATAGTTTTAGGCGAACCCTAAAAACACATCTTTTTAGGGCGGCCTATCATGATCCCTAGTCAGTCATCTAGACATAGCCTATCCGCTCCGCCTCAAGTGGATCACATACAACGGGTTGTGGCCACTTATTCTGCTCCTATCTGTTCCCCATCTCCTCAAGTTGACTATACTATCATTGCAAATGAGCACCTATACCTTGTCACCCCCACCTCATTGTTAGATTGTAAGCTCTTATGAGCAGGGCTGCCATTTTTTGCTCCAATTATTGTGTTATGTTATGCTTTGTATTGTATTGCTTTTGGCATTGTATTGTATTTTCTAATTGTTTCTTATGATTGTTTAAATGTGAGCTTTGTATTGTGAATGTGAAGCACTGCGGAATATGTTGGCGCTATATAAATAAAAATTATTATTATTAATTAACAATAATGCAATTAAGACATGATATCTATCCATCACCTACCTATGTTTGTATGGTGAATGTAATTTTTGAAGATTTCATTGTTCTGTGGTAAGGCTCTTAGTACACCTACTGGCTGATAATTGTGCACCAATTCAGTAGCTTCATTTCAGATATCAATATTCATAGTCTACGTATCCGCCAGTTTGTGTTTGCCCACCAACCACGGCAAGGTGGTCTTGCATCTGATGGGGCCCTATCTACCTTATTACTATTTCTTAACACTTTGACACCTTTCACATCAGCTTTATTTCTGCTATTTGAGTGTGTGTATGTGTGAGGGTGTGTGTGTATGTGTATATGTGTGTGTTTGTGTGAGTGTGTGTATATGTCTGAGTGTGTGTGTGAGTGAGCGTATGTGTGAGTGTGTGTATGTGTATATGTGTGTGTGTGTGAGTGTGTGTCTCTGTTAGTGTGTGAGTGTGTGTATGTGTATGTGTGAGTGTGTATGTGTGTTGTGAGTGTGTGTATGTGTATATGTGTGTATATATGTGTGTGAGTGTGTATGTGTGTATGTGTATGTATGTGTGAGTGTGTATGTGTGTGTGTGTGTATGTATGTGTGAGTGTGTGTGTATGAGTGTGTGTATGTGTGTGTATGAGTGTGTGTATGTGTGTATGTGTGTGTGTGTATGTGTGTGTGTATGTGTGAGTGTGTGTGTGAGTGTGTGAGTATGTGTATATGAATGTATGTGTGTTTGTGTATGTGTATATGTGTGTATGCGAGTGTATGTGTGAGTGTGTATGTGTGAGTGTGTGTGTAAGTGTGTCTATTTGTATATGTGTGTATGTGTGTGTATTTGTGTGAGTGTGTGTATATGTGTGTATGTGTGTGTGTGTGTGTGTGTGTGAGTATGTGTGTGAGTGTGTGTATGTGTGTGAGTGTGTGTATGTGTGTGTGTGTGTGAGTGTGTGTATGTGTGAGTGTGTGTGTATGTGTGAGTGTGTGTATGTGACTGTGTATGTGTGAGTGTATGTGAGTGTGTGAGTGTATGTGAGTGTGTGTATATGTGTGTATGTGTGAGTGTGTGTGTGAGTGTGTGTGTGTGTGTGAGTATGTGTGTGAGTGTGTGTATGTGTGTGAGTGTGTGTATGTGTGTGTGTGTGTGTGTGAGTGTGTGTATGTGTGAGTGTGTGTATGTGTAGTGTGTGTATGTGACTGTGTGTATGTGTGAGTGTATGTGAGTGTGTGAGTGTATGTGAGTGTGTGTGTGAGTGTGTGTATGTGGTGTGTTGTGTATATGTGTGTGTATGTGTATATGTGTGAGTGTGTGTATGTGTATATGTGTGTGTATGTGTGAGTGTGTATGTGTGTGTGTCTGTATGTGTGAGTTTGTGTATGTGTATGTGTATGTGTGAGTGTGTATGTGTGAGTGTGTGTATTGTGTGAGTGTGTGAGTGTGTGTATGTGTGTGTGTATGTGCGAGTGTGTGTGTATGTGTGAGTATGTGTATGTGTATATGTGTGTGTATGTGTATGTGTGATGTGTGTGTATGTGTGAGTGTGTGGTGTGATGTTGTGTAGTGTGTTGTTTGTGGTGTTTTGTATGTGTGTATTTGGTGTGTGTGATGTGTGATGGTGTATGTGGTGTGTGTATTGTGTTGGGGTATGTGTGTATGTTGTGGTGTGTTTGTGTGGTGTTGTTTGTGATGTGTGTGTGTATGTGTGTAGTGTGTATGTGTGTGTGTGTGTTGTGTGTATGTGTGTAGTTGTGGTAGTGTGGTGAGTGTGTGTGATGTGTAGTGTGTGTTTTAGTGTGTATATGTGTGTGTATGTGTGGTGTGTGTGATGTGTGTGGTAGTTGGTGTGTGTGTGAGTTGTTTTGTGTATTGTGTTGTGTGATTGTGTGTGTGAGTGTGTGTGTGTGGGTGTTGTGTATTGTGTGGTTGTGTGTGTGTGTATTGTGTGTTGAGTGTGTGTGTGTGTATGTGTGTGATGTGTGATGTTGTGTGTTGTGTGGTTATGTGTTTTGTATGTGTGTATTGTGTGTGGTGGTGTGTGTTGTGTGTAGTGTGTTGTATGTGTGAGTGTTGTGTATGTGTGAGTTGTGTTGTGTTATGTGTGTGTTGTGATGTGTATTGTGTGTGTGTGTTTGTGTATGTGTGATGTGTGTGTGTTTTGAGTTGTGTGTGTGTTGTGTATGTGTTGAGTGTTGTTGTGTGTGTGTGTGATGTGTATGTGTGTGTTGTGTGTGTGTGTTGTGTGTGATGTATGTGTGTGTTAGTGTGTTTGGTGTGTGTAGTGGTGTATGTGTAGTGTGTATGTAGTGTGTGTGTGTGTATTGTGTGAGTGTATGTGTGATGTGTGTGGTGTATTTTTGTGGTGTGTGTTGTGTGTGTATTGTGTGTAGTGGTTGATGTGTGTGTATGTGTGAGTGTGTGTGTGTGTGTTTTGTGTGTGTGTGAGTGGTGTATGTGTGATGTGTGTGTATGTTGTTGTGTTGTGTGTGTATGGTGTGATGTGTATGTGTGTGTGGTATGTGTGTGTTGTGTGGAGTGTGTGTATGTGTGAGTGTGTGTTGTGTAGTGTGTGTATGTGTGTGTGTGTATGTGTGAGTGTGTGTGTGTGTTATGTTGTTGTATGTGTATATGTGTTGTGTGTGTGAGTGTGTGTGTGTGTGTGTATTGTGTATGTGTTGTAGTGTGTGTGTGTGTAGTGTTTGTGTGTGTATGTGTATTGTGTAGTGTGTGTATGTGGTGTGTGTGTGATGTGTGGTATGTGTGTGTGTATGTGTGAGTGTGTGTGTTATTGTTTGTGTGATGTGATGTGAGTTTGATGTGTGAGTGTGTGTGTTGTATGTGTGGTGTGTGTGAGTGTGTATGATGTGATTGTGTGATGTGTGTGTTGTGAGTGTGTGTGTGTTGTGTTGTGTGATGTGTATGTGTGGTTGTGTGGTGTATGTGTATGTGTAGTGTGTGTTGTTGAGTGTGTTGTGTGTGTGATATGTGTGTGTGTGTGTAGTGTGGTATGTGTGTGTTATGTGTGTGTATGTGTTTATGTGTGTGTGTATGTGTGTTTGTGTGTGGTGTTGTGTGTTGTGAGTGTGGGAGTTGTGTGGAGTGGTGGTTTTGTGTTTATGTTGTGGGTTTGTGTAGTGTGTGTGTGTGATGTGTGTGTGTGTTGTATGTGTGAGTGTGTGTATGTGTGAGTGTGTGTGTAGTGTTGTGGTGTGTAGTGTTGTGTATGTGTTGATGTGTGTATGTGTATTGTGTTGTGAGTGTGTGTATGTGGTGTGTGTATGTGTGAGTGTGTTGTATGTGTGTTGTTGTGTTATGTATGTGTGTGTGTGAGTGTGTGTGTGTGTGTTGTGTGTGTAGTGTGTGTGTTGTATGTGTGTAGTGTGTGTTGTGTGTATGTGTGATGTGTGTATGTGTGTATGGTATGTGTGTGTTGTGAGTTGTGTAGTGTGAGTTGTAGTGTTGTGTATGTGTGTTTGTTGTGTATGTGTGTATTGAGTGTGGTGTATGTGTGTGTGTGTGAGTTGTGGTTGTTGTATGTGTAGTGTGTGTATGTGGTGAGTGTGATGTGTGTGTTGTTGTGTATGTGTTGATGTGTGTGTATGTGTGTAGATTTGTGTATGTGTGTGTGTATGTGTTGTGTGTGTGTGTGTAGTGTGTGTATGTTGTTGTAGTGTGTGATGTTATTGTGTGTGTGAGTGTGGTTGTGTGTGTGTTGTGTGATATGTGTTTGTGAGTGTGTGTGTTGTGTGTGTGTGTATTGTGAGTGTGTGTGTATTGTTGTGTGTGTGTGTATTGTGTAGTGTTGTGTATGTGTGGTGAGTGTGTATGTGATGTGTGATTGTGTGTGGTGTGTGTATGTGTATGTGTGTATGTGTGTGTATGTGTGATGTGTGTGTTGTTGTGTGATGTGGTGTGTGTATGTGTGAGTGTGTGTATGTGTGTGATTGTGTGAGTGTGTTGTAGTGTGTGATGTGTGTTGAGTGTGTGTATGTGTGTGTAGTGTGTGAGTGTGTTATGTGTAGTGTGTGTATGTGTGTGTGTGTGTTGTGTTGTGTGTTGTGTGAGTGTGTGTATGTGTGTGTGTGTATGGTGTGGGTGTGTTTGTGTGTTGTAGTGTGTGTAGTGTGTGTGTATTGTATGTGTATGTTGTTGGTGTGTATGTGTAGTGTGTATGTGTGTGTGTGTGGTATGTGTAGTGTGTATGTGTGATGTGTGTTTTGAGTTGTGTATGTGTGTGTTGTGTGTATGTGTGAGTGTGTGTGTATGTGTGAGTTGTGATTGTGTGTGTTATGTTGTGGGTGTGTATGTGTGTGTGATGTGTGTATGTGTGATGTGTAGTATGTGTGTGAATGGTGTGTGTGTTGTTTGTTTGTATGTGTGTTTGTATTGTGATGTTTGTGTGTATGTGTGATGTGTAGTTGTGTGGTATGGTTGGTGAGTGTGTGTTGTGTGTGTGTTGTGTGATTGTGTGAGTGTGATGTGTATGTGTAGGTAGTTGTGTGTTATGTGTTGAGTGTGTTATGTGTTGTGTGTTAGTGGGGTGTGTATGTGTGGATGTGGTGTGTATGTGGGGTGTGATGGTGGTGAGTGTGAGTGTGTTTTTTTGTGTGTTTTTGTATGTGTGGTGTGGATGTTTGTGTGTATGTGTTTGTGTGTTGTATTTAGTTGTGTATGTGTGTGTATGTTGTGTGTGTGTGTTGTGGTAGGTGTTTTTTGTAGTGTGTATTGTGGAGTGGAGTGTGTAGTGTGTGTATTGTGTGAGTGTGTGTGATGTGTGTGTGTGAGTGTGTATGTATGTTATTGTGTGTGTTTATGTGTGAGTTTGTATGTTATGTGTTGTAGTGTGTTGTTATGTGTGTAGTGTTGTGTGTGAGTGTTGTTGATGTTGTGTGTGTATGTGTGAGTATGTGTGTGTATGTGTGAGTGTGTGTGTATGTCTGAGTGTATGTGTATACGTGTGTATGTTTGTGTGTGTGTATGTGTATGTGTGAGTGTGTGTGTATGTGTGAGTGTATATGTATGTGTGAGTGTGTATATGTGTGTGCGTATGTGTGTGTGTATATGTGAGTGTATGTGTCAGTGTGCGTGTTTGTGTGTATGTGTGAATATGTGTATGTGTGGGTATGTGTGTGTGAGTGTGTGTATGTGTGTGTATGTGTGTGTGAGTGTGTGTATGTGTGTGTGAGTATATGTGTGAGTGTGTGCATGTGTGAGTCTGTGTATGTGTATATGTGTGTGTGTGAGTGTGTGTGTATGTGTGTGTATGTGTATGTGTGTGTGTGAGTGTGTGTATGTGTGTGTGTGAGTGTGTGTATGTGAGTATGTGTGTGTCTGCATGTGTGTGTGTGTATGTGAGTGTGTGTATGTGTGAGTGTGTGTGTATGTGTGTGTGAGTGTGTGTGTGTATGTGTGAGTGTGTGTATGTGTGTGTGTATGCATGTGTGTGAGTGTGTGTATGCATGAGTGTGTGTGTATCTGTGAGTGTGTGTGTGGTGTGTATGTGAGTGTGTGTGTGTGTGTGTATGTGTGATTGGGTTTATGTGAGTGTGTCTGTATGTGTGTGTGTATGTGTATATGTGTGTGAGGGTGTGTATGTGTATATGTGTGTGTATGTGTGTGTGAATGTGTGTGTGTATGTGTGAGTGTGTGTATGTGTGTGTGTATGTATGTGTGTGAGTGTGTGTATGTGTGAGTGTGTGTGTATATGTGTGAGTATGTGTTTGTATCTGTGAGTGTGTGTATGTGTATGTGTGAGTGTGTGTATTGTATGTGTGAGTGTATGTGTGAGTATGTTGTGGTATGTGTGTGGTGTGTGTGTGATATGTGTGTGTGTTGTGTTTGTGTGTGTGTGTGTGTTGTGTGATGTGTATGTGTGTTGTGTGTGTATGTGGTATGGTGTATTGTGGTTGTGTAGTGTGATGTGTGGTTGTGTTGTGTGTGTGTGTGGTAGTGTTATGTGTTGTGTATGTGTGAGTGTGTGTATGTGTGGTGTGTGGTTTGTGTGTGTGTTAGTGTGTATGTGTGTATGTGTTTGTGTGTGTAGTGTGTGATGTGTGGTGTATGTGATGTGTGTGTGGTTGTGTGTGTATGTGTGTGTGTATGTTGTGTGTGTGTAGTGGGTGTGTGTGTATGTGTGTTGGGTGTGTAGTGTGTATGTGTGTGGTATGTGTGTGTGGTTGTGGTTGTGTGGTTGGGATGTTGTGTATTGTGAGTGTGTGTTTGTGTGGTTGTTTGTGGTTGTGTGTGGGTATGTGTGTGTGTATGTGTGGTGTGTGTATGGTTGTGGTGTGTGGTGATGTGTTGTGTGTGATTGTGTGTAGGATGTGGTGTGTGTTGTGTGTTATGTGGTGTTGTGTTGTGTGTATGTGTATTGGTGTGTGTGTGTGTGTATGTGGGTGTGGTATGTGTTGTGTGAGTGTGTGTTGTGTGTGTGTGTTGTTGTATATGTGTGGTTGGTTGGTGTGTTGTGTGGATGTGTGTTGTTGTGTGTTGTGGGTTGTGTTTGTTTGTGTGTGTGTATTGTGTGTGTTTGTATGTGTGGTTGTGTGTGGGTGGTGTGTGTATTGGTGTTTGTGTGTGTTTGTTTGTGTGTTATGGTGTGGTGGTGTTGTTTATGTGTTGATGGTGTGTGTGATGTTGTTGTGTGTGTTGGTGTGTGATGTTGTGTTGTGTTTGTGTGTTTGTGTTTGTGATGTGTGTTGTGTGATGTGTGTGTGTTATTGGGATGTGTGTTGTTGTGTTGTGTGTGTGGTGTGTGTTATGTGTGTGTGTTTGTGTGTGTTGTTGTGGTGTATTGATGTGTGTTGTGTATGTGTGTAGTGGTGATGTGTGTGTGTTATTGGTTATGTGTTGTGTTTGTGTGTGTGTTTGTGTGTGTGTGTATGTTGGGGTGATGTGTGGTGGTGTGGTGTGTGTGAGTGTGTGTATGTGTGTATTGTGTTGTGGTGTGTGTAGTGTGTGTATTGTGTGTGGTAGTTTGTGTGTGTGTGTGTGGTTGTAGTGTGTGTGTTTGTGGTGAGTGTAGTGTGTGGTGTGTTATGTGTGTGTGTGTGTGTTTGTTGTTGTGTGTATGTGTGTGGTATGTGATGTTTGTTTTGGTTGTGTGTATTTGTGTGTGTGTGTGTGTGTGTATGTGTGTGTGTGTATGGTGTAGTGTGTGTTTGTGTGAGGTGTGTGTTTGTTGTGTGTGTGTGTGTGTTGTTGTATGTGTTGTGTGTATGTGTAGTGTGTGTATGTGTGGTGTGTATGTTGTGTGTGTTGTATGTGTGTTGTGTGGTTATGTGTGTGTGTTGGTATGTGTAGATGTGGTGTGGTGTGAGTGTGTGGTTGTTGTGTGTGTGTATGTTTGTTGTGGTATGTTATGTGTTGTGAGTGTGTTATGTGGTGTGTGATGTGTGAGTTGTGTGTGTGTATGTGTGGTATGTGTTTGTAGTGTGTGTATGTTAGTGTGTTTGTGTGTGATGTGTTATTTAAGTGTGATGTGTATGTGTGAGTGTTGTGTATGTGTGTGTGAGTGTTGTTGTGTGTATGTTGATGTGTGAGTGTGGTATGTGTATGTGTGTGTGTATGTGTATGTGTGGTATGGTGTGTGTGTGGTATGTGTGTGAGTGTGTGATGTGTTAGTGTGGTATTGTTGTGATATGTGTGTGTAGTGTGTTGTGTGTTGTGTGTGTGGTATGTGTGTTAGGAGTGTTGTATGTGTGAGTGTGGTATGTGTGGTGTGTTAGTGTGGTTGTGGTGTGAGTTGTTTGTATGTGTGTGTATGTGTATTGTGTGTTGGTTTTTGTATGTGTGTGTGTTTGTTGTGGTGTGTGTATGTGTGTGTGTGTGTGTGTGAGTATGTGTGGTGTGGTGTGTTGTGTAGTGTTTGTGTTGATGTTTGGTGGTGGTGGTTGTGTATTGTGTGTGTTTGTATAGGTTGTAGTGTGTAGTGTGAGTGTGTTGTAGTTGTGTGTGTATGTGTGAGTGTGTGTTATTTGTGTGATATGTGTGGTGTTGTTTGTGTGTGTGTGTATGTGTGTATGTGTGTGTGTATGTGTGATGTGTGTGTGTATGTGTGTGAGTGTATGTGTGATTGTGTGTGATTGTGTGTGTATGTGTGATGTGTATGTGTGTGAGTGTGTGTATTTGTGATGTGTGTTGTGTGATGTGTGTGTGTATTGTGTGTGGTGGTTTGTGTTGTGGTGAGTGTGTGATGTTGTATGTGTGTGTGTTTGTTGGTGTGTGTATGTGTGTAGTGTGTGTATGTGTGGTGTGTGTTGTGTGGTGTGGTTGTGTGTATGTGGTGTTGTATGTGTGTGTGTATGTGTGAGTGTGTGTTGTGTGTATGTGTGTGTGTGTGAAGTGTGTGTATGTGGTGTGTATGTGTTGTGTGTATGTTGTGTTGTGTGATTGTGTGTTAGTGTGTGTGTGTATGTGTGGTTGTGTGTATGTGTGTGTGTGTTGTGTGATGTGTATGTGGTGTGTTGTATGTGTGTGTGTGTAGTTGTGTGGTGTGATATGTGTGTTGTGTGTGTAGTGTGGTGTTTGTGGTGTGGTTTTTGTGTGTAGTTGTGTATGTGTGAGTGTGATGTTGGTTGTGGTTGTTGTGGTGTTTGTGTGTGTATTGTGTGTGGTGTGATGTGTAGGTGTTTGTTGTGTGTGGGTGTGTGTGTGTGTGTGTAGGTGTGTGGTGTGTGTGTGAGTGATGTGTGTGTTGTGTGGTGTGTGTGGGTGGTGTTGTGTGGTGTGTGGTGTGTTGGTGTTGTGTGTGTGTGTATGTGTGGATGGTGTGTGTTGTGTGTGTGTTTTGTGTGTGTAGTGTTGTGTGTGAGTGTGTGTTTGTGTGTGTATGTGTTAGTGTTGTGTATGTGTGGTGTGTGTGTTATTGTGTTGTGAGTTGAGTGTTGTGTGTTGGATGTGTGTTGTGTGTAGTGTGTGTGATGTTGTTGTGTGTGTGTGTGTGTGTGTAGTGTGGTTATGTGTGATTGTTGTGTGTGTGTGTTGTGTGTTAGTGTGTGTTGTGTGTGTGATGTGTGTGTTGTGTATGTTGTTTGTGTGTATGTGTGTGTGTGTTGTGTGTTGTGTGAGTGTGTGTTGTGTATTGTGTGTAGTGTGTTGTTGTGTGTGTGTATGTGTGTGGTGTTGTGGTTGTGGTGTATGTGTATGTGTGTATGTGTGTAGTGGTGTGTTAGTGTGTGTGTGTGGTTGTGTGTTGTAGGTGTGTGTTGTGGTGTGTGTTGTGTGTGTGTATGTGTGATGTTGTTTGTGGTTGTGTGTGGTTGTGTGTGTATGTGTGTTTGTGTGATGTGTTGTTGTGTGTAGTGTGGTGTGTTGTGTGAGTGTGTTGTATGTGTGTGTTGTTAGTGTGGTGTTGAGTGGGGTTTGTGAGTTTGTGTGGTGTAGTGTGTGTGTGTTGAGTGTTATGTGTGTGTGTGGTTGTGTGTTATGTGTGATGTGGTTGTGGTGTTGTGTGTGGTGTATGTTGAGTGTGTGTATGTGTGTGAGTGTGTGTGTATGTGGTGTGGTGTTGTTGTTATAGTGTGTTGTGAGTTGTTGTTGTGTGGTGTGGTGTTGTGTGTTGTTGTGTGTTGTGTGTGTGTTATGTTGTGTGGTGTTGTGTGGTATTGGTGTGTATGTGTGTGTTGTGGGAGGTGTGTGTGTATGGTGTGTATGTGTTGTGTGTGTATGTGTGGTGTGTGTTGTGTGAGTGTGTGATGTGGTGTGTTTGGTGGTTGTGTTGTGATGTGTTGTGTATTGGTGTGTTTGTAGTGTGTGTATGTGGTAGTGTGGGTTGTGTGTGTGTGAGTGGTGTGTATTGTATTGTGTTGTGGTAGTGTGTGTAGTGTGATGTTTGTGTGTGTGTGGTGTGTGTGTGTTTGTGATTGTATGTTGTGTGTTTGTTGTGTTGGAGTGTGTGGTGTGGTTTGGTGTGTGTTTGGTGTGTGATGTGTTGTGTGTGGTTGTGTGTTATGATGTGTATTGTGGTTGAGTGTGTGTGGTTATGTGTGTTGTGTATGTGTGTATGTGTGTGGTGTGTGTGTGTGTGAGTGTGTGTTTATGTGTGTTGTGTATGTGTATATGTGTGGTGTGAGTGTGTGTATGTGTGTGTTTGTTGTGTTGTGTATGTGTTGTGATGTGTGTGTGTGTGTTGTGTGTGTGTTGTGTTGTGTGTGAGTTGTGTGTATGTGTGTGTGTGGTTGTAGTGTGTGTGTATAGTGTGTGTTGTGTTGTGTGTTGTTGTGTGTGTATGTGTGTGTGTGAGTGTGTGGTTATTGTATGTGTGTGTGTTTGTGTGAGTGTGTGTGTATGTGTGGTGTGAGTGTAGTTGGTGATGTGTGATGTGTATGTGTTGGTGTTGTGTGAGTGTGTGTTGTGTGG
>JARQOC010000001.1:35907894-35920100 GCA_033576535.1 Allobates femoralis | reverse complement strand
ATGGTCAAGAGAACAAGCATGTTCACCACTGCTCCAAGAAATGGTCAAGAGAGCAAGCATGTTCACCACTGCTCAAAGGAATGTTTAAGAGAGCAAGCATGTTCACCACTGCTCCAAGGAATGGTCAAGAGAACAAGCATGCCACAACTGCTCCAAGGAATGGTCAAGAGAGCAAGCATGTTCACTACCACTCCATGGAATGGTCAAGAGACCAGGCATGCTCACCACCGCTCCAAGGAATGGCCAAGAGACCAGGCATGTTCACTACTGCTCCAAGGAATGTTCACGAGATCAAGCATGTTCACCACTGCTCCAAGCAATGGTCAAGCGACCAAGCATGTTCACCACTGCTCCAAGGAATGGTCACGAGATCAAGCATGTTCACCACTGCTCCAATGAATGGTCAAGAGACCAAGCATGTTCACTACCACTCCAAGGAATGGTCAAGAGACCAAGCATGTTCACTACCACTCCAAGGAATGGTCAGGAGAAGAAGCATGTTCACTACCACTCCAAGGAATGGTCACGAGATCAAGCAGGTTCACCACCACTCCAAGGAATGGTCAAGAGACCCACTCCAATGAATTGTCAGGAGAAGAAGCATGTTCACTACCACTCCAAGGAATGGTCATGAGAACAACCATGTTCTATATGTGAATAGGCAAGGACACCACAAATGATATGAAAAGGTGATCTGCCTTAGGCTGGGGTTCCACATGAGCCCTCAGTCCGTTTTTGGCTTCAGTTTTCTCATTTTTTTTTTCTAAGTCCAAAAACTGACAGAAAAACGGATTGGATGTAATAAACACCCTGTCCGTTTTTCTCTGGAGCTCCAAACATTGCCCTGTCCGTTTTTGAGTCAAAAACGTTGCATGCAACGTTTTTGGCATCAGTTAAAAAACGCATGCGTTTTCATGCGTTTTTTTTAACATGGGGCCCTATGGGAAACGCATGCGCGAACGCATGGCATATGCGCACTTGCGTTTACGCATGCGTTTGCGCATGCGTTTTTTTAATGAAAAGTCCAAAAACGTTCAGGAGTGCAGGAGGCTCAAAAAGCACCCAGAAAAAAACGGATTGGTGATGAAAATCACTTCCAAAAACGGATTTCTATGTGGAACCACAGCCTTAACATTTCATGGGTAAGGCTGTGGTCACAGTTGCCATGCGTTTTTTTAAGTGATTTAACAAAACTCATGCTTTTTTTCAAGTCAGCATGAGTTTTGTAAGGTGTGTGATGGCTCCCTGCGTTTTTGGGTGCGTTTTTGAATCTGCACCTAAAAATAGTGCTTGTAGTATTTTTTTGAGCGTTTTGAAAAACGCATGCGTTTTTGTAGAAAACGCATGCGTTTTTATAACATGGGTTCCTATGGAAAACGCATGCAAAAACGCATGTACAGTTAGTACCTTTTAGTGCCATTCAAAAACGCATGCGTTTCCCATAGGAGCCCATGTTAAAAAAACGCATGCGTTTCCGGAAAACGCATGAGTTTTTGTATATGCTCCAAAAACGCATGGGACAGTCACACATGCTTTTTGGCTATTAGGGCATGCGTTTTTTAACATGGGGGCCTATGGGTGCGTTTTTTACATGCGTTTTTGAAAACGCAGGTCTCCAAAAACGCATGTGAAAAATGCTACTGTGACCACAGCCTTACACAGTATAGCAAAAAAGAAGACAAAAGAAGACATGTACAAAGAAAGGTGATCACCATTGTAGAAAAAATATAGAAAAAAAATCTTTATTATTTAGAATAGAGCCACACAGAACAAAACCACACAAATAAAAACAAAAAAGGCACACAGCCTACAATTCCGGGTCTCTTCAGAATGTTATCACAGCATAGTGTATATTAACATGACAGTTAAAAATAGAAAAATACGATGGTCTAGGTTTGCACAGCTCTTGCTTACCTTCCTACACTTTGGTAATATGATATAAGATATTCTTATTATAAGGACTTCAGTGACCTCTGTTACCACAGGGCATTAATATTGAGACATTTCCTTATAGAGCAAATTATTATCTATCATTTTGGCAATCTCTTTCACTTATAAAGATTCATTTTGCCTTTTTGTCTACCTGGTGCTCCAGAGATCCCAGTGGTAGCCCATGTGTCAGAATTTATAAGACATTTCTTTAAATTTGTGGATATTCTCTACTTGCTATAATGCATATTTATTTGCTCAGTGCCTTGTGTTGATTGATACTGATTGTGAATGGAAGGACTGATTTGAGATTGACATAGGCCATTGTATTTTTCTATTTTTGACTGTCAAACTGTCACATTAACATACACCATTGTTGTGCCTCGTGTCATGGACTCAGGTATGGAAGCTTTGATAACATTTTGAGTGGACCCTGAATTGTAGGCTACATGCCTTTTTTAATTGTGTTTATTTGTGTGTTTTTGTTCTGTGTGGCTCCAATCTAAATAATAAAGATTTTTCTATATTTTTTCTACATTGGTGATCGCCTTTCTGAGATCAAGCATGTTCACCACCACGTCAAGGAATGCTCAAGAGACCAAGCATGTTCACCAACGCTCCAAGGAATGGTCAAAAGAACAAGCATGTTCACCACCACTCCAAGGAATGGTCTAGAGACCAAGCATGTTCACCCCCACTCTATGGAATAGTCAAGAGACCAAGCATGTTCACCACTGCGCCAAGGAGCGGTCAAAAGAACAAGCATATTCACCACCACTCCAAGGAATGGTCTAGAGGCCAAGCATGTTCACCGCCACTCCATGGAATGGTCAAGAGACCAAGCATGTTCACCACTGCGCCAAGGAGCGGTCAAGAGAGCAAGCATGTTCACCACCGCTCCAAGGAACGGTCAAGAGATCAAGTATGTTCACCACAGCTCCAAGGAGCGGTCAAGAGAGCAAGCATGTTCACCACCGCTCCAAGGAATGGTCAGGAGAACAAGTATGTTCACCACAGCTCCAAGGAACGGTCAAGAGAACAAGTATGTTCACCACAGCTCCAAGGAGCGGTCAAGAGAACAAGTATGTTCACGACCGCTCCATTCAAGTCTGGGTCAACATAGCCCTGTTCTTGGAGTTCCAAAGTCCAATGTCAGGGTCTGTGGGGGTCTTAGAAATTGGACTCTCAGTGATCATTCAGTTTAGTCCTATGTGGTGGACAGAGGATAAATTGTTATCTGGGGAATAAAATAAGCAGTTTGCAAGCCACGTCAAGGGTCCCAATACTTGAGAGTCCCTACACAAACATTCAAAATCGGCGCACATTAGGAGGTAGATTAAAAAAATCTCACAGAAAAAGATTAACAATGCACTAGCAGAATGCAGCAGACTCCATGATGAAAGTGGGGGCAGCACAAGTGCAAAAACTGTAACCCTATAAGTCACAGACAACTAGAAATATTTAACAGAAAGATCCACGATAAACAAAAAAATCTAAGAAAAATCCATCTCATAAAATCATAGTATTTTTTTTAGAAATGCCCTAAAAGGGATCACCTAAAAAGTTGGAAAAAGATAGGAATAATTCTAAAAAAAAAGTATGCCATACTTATCCTGTTTTTTTACTCCCCATTGTTCCCCTCACAGACCGACCCTCCCACACACAGCATGTTCCCACTACCACTCCCACATATAGTATAATGCTCAATAGACCCCCACACAAAGTATGATGTTCCCACTGAATGTCCACACACAGTATGATTTCCCAACAGCACCCTACAAATGTAACATTGCTACAGAATACCCACACGCTGTATGGCCCATTGGTCCCAGCAGTGCCCCTCACAAAGCATTATACTACCAGAGCAGATTTCCTCCTTCCTGGACTGGACCCATTCACCAGGCATTAACATGCATCTTGTCCGAGGTGCTCTCCTCCACCAAGATGATATAGCATGTTCCATGGTCAAAGTAGGTCTCTACTCCCTAGGTCATCCGCTGGGCAAAGTTTCCTCCTCTGGAGCTGTCTAGCTGAGTCCGCACCTACTCTCCCCTTCTCTTCATATCCTGGACCACACCAATGATCAACTTTACTCTGATGAAAACAGGCTTCTCTTAATCTCTTAAGGGACTGAGGTATCTCTAGGGGTCGGGACTTGTGGAAGGGTTGGGGCTTTTATCAGGGTAGGGATTTCCAGCAGAGTCAGTGGGAGTCCCACCAACAACTTAACCCATAAGGCCTTCAGTTGTTTCGCTTATCCATGGGCCATGGACCTCATTGGAGACTGAGGCTAAGCCCTTCAACTCAGGTACGCTCTCTGGGTACCAGTTAACCTTCTCTGCGAGACCACCTGGCTTTACTGGAATCAACATGAAGGCCATTAACCTCCAACACGCACTGCATCCTGGTCCTCCTCTGGATGGCAGACCATATCACAGTCCTTCACTTGCAATCATGCTGCACTGCTTCCTTCTCAACTTTCAAATAAGTAGCACCGTCCTGCTCACCACTTGGCGTATAGAATTACTACTGTGCCTCCCGCGGGGTGGGGTCTCTTCCAACTCACCATCCAATTTTTTTAACTTCTCCACCCATTTTCATCTGTCGCTATGTAAGGGATGGGCCTTCTCTTTCTACTTCACCACTTACGAAGGGTTAGAACTTCTGGACTCAAAACTCCCTCTGATAGGAGTAACATATGAAGGGCTGGAGTGATCTTTGCGGCCTTTTGTGTTATCAACACATCCATGGGTGGAGCCACTTTCTGGAGCCGTGGCATTAACTGCTATTTTAAGGTCCTTGCATGTCGCCATTTTAGACCGTCCAATGGTCACCATGGGCTGTTAGCCATGGGCAATGGTCTGCATACCTTGTGCCCCAGCACTCTACATAAAAGAGGAATTCTTGTCTGGGAGTGTAGACTTCTGCCTTTTCAGGCCGCATGCTGTCATTTGTTTCGGCTTTCCATTACAAGATGTTAACCACTTCATTGAGGGAGACTACTAGTTCTTTGAAAACAGTGTATTAGTCAACACCAATTTGATTACAACTGTATACATTAGATAGTGGGCACAAGTCATCTGGTATGTGAAAAAAGCATAGAGCATCTGTAGACACACTCTTCACTTCCTCTGCTTCATCTGTTCCAGCTTTTCATTTTTTTCACCACAACTCAGCCTTATTCTATAGTAGAGATGAGCGGTGTTCGATTCGAATTGTTCGCCAATCTCAAATTCAAGCTGTTTTTGGCGGTGTTCGAGTCATTCGCCGAATTACAACAATTTGCTTGAAATTCGCCAGTTCTAGTATATGTTCGATAACGCTTCGATCCACAAAAGCTTCATCTTCCTAACCCTAAACCTAGCCCTAATACTGCAAATGAATGTTAATATCCAGTTTGTGTGCATATTATGCAGGGGGGGCTTGTGTTTTTTCCCCCCTAAAGCATGTACAGTGGGGCAGTTCAGGCTGCTAGCCAATCACAGTGCCACACTGCAAAGTGCATTTTTTCACGCAACTAATGTCATCAATGGCTGTGTCTGTCACATGTACTAGCCCTATAAAACCTGGCCATCTTAAAGATCGCCACTATTTTGCTGATAGCTGCTGCAGGTGATAGATGGCACCCGCGGCTGCTGCTGTGTGTGACCGCTAAACAGTGCAAACTAAATTGCGTTCTCTCAGTCAGCTAGTGAGCGAATACAAAGTTAGATAGATAGGTTTAGGGAGTACGGACTAGTAATATCAGCCCTTTTTAGGGCTGCTCCATAGGAGCAGCGATTAGGGATAGGGACTAGGGACTAACAGTCTATCAGCCCTTTTCAGGGCTACTTCATAGAAGCAGGGACTAGTTTTAATTGCAGCCCTTATCAGGGCTAGTTTAGAGCAGTCTCTATTAGTTTTTGCCAGGCAGGTGTGTGTCAGGTGTGTGCCAGTGCTGTGCAAGTTTGGCGCCCCACTATGTAGGTGCCACAGAGGGGTACAGCACCCGAAAAAGAGGTGTAGTCGCCCCAGCTGCAAGTGGATTTCAGGATGATATGCGGAACCCTAAACCCACACCCCACACTAGATCACACAGTGGGAGGCAACCGGGAGGGAGTATGTGGCGCCCTGCTCACGCAGGTTGCCACAGATCTCTCTAATGCACAGCTGGGTTTCCACAGCAGGTACCTACTACAAAAAACACCTTCCACCCCGGCACAGTAGGGGGAGCCCAACTTGCTGCCCTTAGGCAAGATCCCCTATAAATACTGCTGCTGGAGGAGGAGTTAGTCAGAGTGTGCAGACGCTAGGAGAGCTGCAAGGACGTCCTGGTGGTCGGTGCTGCGATTAGGCTCGAGCCAGTGACCCAGAGTGGCCCTTCTAAGTCCGGCCACCCTAAGTGGGACTGTAGGCAAGGAGCTGAGAGAGCTAAGGGGAGCGAGGAACTTGGAGAAGAGTTTCACCCAGAGAATCACCGGATATTGGGGATCTGCACCTGTGGGATACTTTCAGACCACAGAGAACCCCATCACACCATGGAGGCTTCGGCTACCTGATTTGTTCTCCCCTGTGAGTCAAGAGAGGGAGCCAGACACAGCAGACAGCACCACAGTGTTCAGCGAGGGTAACCCGGAGACTGCACAGGAGGGAGGCAGAAACTACAGTCAGGGAGAGAGAGGAGGCAAGTCCGGCTGCAAGCAGGCTGTGTTTCAAACATCATTACAGAGCAGAGGAGGCCTTATACCCACTTGCTGTGGGGACTCACTGTGCAATCCTGTCACCCGTCGGTGCCCTAGACATATTTACCTGCAAGCATCTGTGGCACCCCTGCGACCAGGGTGGCCACAGGGAGAGACTGCAGCCAGGCAGGGGGGTAGACAGTTTGTTTAACAAACACCTCAACACACATATCCACTGTCATGGGGACCTAACCCGGCACCTGGGACTCTAGGCAGACAAGGGGTAGTAGGCTAGATATGAGTGGATGGAGCGTAGTCATGGTAACGGATGGGTATATAAGGGAGCAACAGGAAGCGGTTAGCCAGTAGGCAGGTGCCGAGCAGCAGAGACAAGACCAGTACCATTAGGTCCAGGGAAGATGTGAGGGCCAGCAACTAACTGACAGGAGAGCCTCCCTTAATATTGTAAGAAGTTACACGGGAAGGAAAGGACCCGGTGATCCCTTGAGATACAGGGATGCCTGTGGTTTGGCTAAAACCACAGTGTCAGCTCTGAGGGGGGCTGAAGATTAACCCGGTGCCCCAGACAACCTGACGGGGAACACAGACTCCAGATCTGTATTCCCACCAGAGGATTGGGAGCACAGCAGCAACAGAGAGGACCCGGCTTACCGCCCAGAGACTTAGGGGGAAGCTGCTAATAGGGACCGAGCTGCTGCTCCGCAATTCACTTTAAGGAGAAACACTGAGTAATAGCCTGAAAGGACACGTAGACGGACTGAGGAGTCTAGGAAAGATAACCTGGCTGCAGTGGGTTCAGTATACCAGATTCAATATAGCAAAGCTGTAAAGAACTGTATTATACCGTGCCCTGTTTGACAGAAGAATAAGAACAGTAAACCCGGGTGAACCCTGCTACGTTGTCTGTGTCTGATTTCAGGTATGAAGAACTGTCAGTCCTCCATTTGACCCTGTCAGGAGCCATCACCACATCATCCCCTTTCCCTGCAAAGCCTACAATTACCATCATTGACTTTTATCACTACTGCCCCAGGGAACCAGGCCCTACCTGCGGAGAGCCGTTCCACCTGCCAAAACATCATCCCCGGAGGTTCTGCTGCAGCGGTGGTCATCCTGACCACAACCCGTGGGTGGCGTCACAATTGACAAATCCCCTGTAAATAATCCCCATTTTATTGTGCGGGCCGAGAACACGGTCCAGACCAGGACCGCCGTGACATTCCCCAGCAGTACCCCGGTCCGGTACCGAGTACCCCGTCCCAGTGGGCTCCACACATCAGTAAAAAAGACTTCTTCTGTGTGCATGTATCCTTCTTCTCCACTCACCGTGCCCCTCATAGACTGTTCCAGCACTCCCTGTACTATCCCGGCTCCCCTCCAAGCTGCCCCTTTATACGTTGCTGCCCTGGAGGTCCCAGTCCTGCCTGCGGAGGACTTCGCCATCTCAGCCGCAATACCACCGACCTCCGGAGGACTGTGGAGGCGCTGATGATATCTCACCAGGTACTGCAGGTGGCGTCACGACAAAATATAAGCTTGTACATAATCCCCTGTATATAAATCCCCTTTTCAAGAGAATAGTCCCCCGGGACATGGGGTCAGGCACGGCCGCCATTCCCCGTGACACTGTTAACCCCCCTTCTGCCGCCTGATACCCGAGTACCCCACACCCTGGGGCGACACAAGTACAAAACGACCTCTAGGGAGAGTTGGAGAGAAGAGAGTCGGGTGGATGGCCTGAGGGAGGGTCTGTCAGCTAAGGGACCCGGGAACGACAAGGACAGATCCCAGATACAGAGAGCGAGTGGGGGATAGAGGAACTTGAGAGAGTTCGCCCCAGGAGAGAAACCAGGTACCGGAGCCCGCACCTGTGGGAACCTTTAAGGCCCGCTGAAAATCAGATGTACGGGGGTATATATATATACGAGGGTACCAGACACAGTAAGGCAGAGCCGCAGTGTCCATAGAAGGCAACCCGACGGGAGCGAGGAGAGGGAGAGACAGCAGGAGGTCAGATCTACTTTATGGGGTCAGGCTTCACACGACTACTGGGAAGCAGGGAAGAATTGGAACAGGAAAGGCATATGCTGGGGGTTCCGTCCAGCTACCAGAGATCCGCTTGCAGCCATCCGTAGCCACTTGTCATTTAACATCTTACTGCACTGAGGACTGTAACAACGCTGCCAAAGTTCCAGTAAAGTACCCGGAGTGAAGTGAAATTGACTCTGCTGCATCTTCTTTCCATGAACTTATTCATTCACAGGATAGCTGCCCCAGAGGTCTCGGTCCTGCCTGCGGAGGACCACACCATCTCGGCCGCAATCCCATCGGCCTCCGGCTGTGGCGGCGCTGGTGCTACATCACCAGACACTGCAGGTGGCGTCACGACAACTACAAATTTGTAAATAGCATCCCTTGTAAATATAACCCCCTTTTCAAAAAGATCAGTCCCTCAGGACAACGGGATCAGGTGCGGACACCACTCCCCGTAACAACAGGAACACATCTGTGGGGCCTGATACCCGAGTACCCCAAAGCCTGAGGGGCGACACACAAGTCTTTCTCACAGCATCTGGCCACAGTAATATAGCTCTTTGAATCCATTAGGGCAGGTAGTGTAGCACTGCTGTGAAGAAAGCTACACCACCTCTCTTAATTAGGCTTTTTTTTTTTGCTACAGCTAGCCCAGGCACTTTGTTCGGGCTAGTAGCAAACTAGCAGTGTCCCACAGTGGTGTAGCCCACTTGTGAGAGAAGCTACACCGCCTGTGTAATTCTTTCTACTAATTTTTTACTGCAACAAGCAAACCTGTAATTTTTTGCTTAAAATCAGTGTTCACTAAACCTTTACTGTAGGCCAAGTTTAATACAACCAAATACACCTTGAGTGTAGTTCATTCTAATAATTGTTTACTGGAACAAGCAAACATAATTTTTTGTGCCTAGTACCACTGTCTGGCCAATCAGCTGTGCTCGATTTCCATCAGAATATTTTTTGCCAACAACTGCAGAGTTGCCAATTTGTTCACATACAAAATGAGTGGCAAAAGGCCTGCTGCTGGTGGAAAGGGGAATAAGCGTGGCGGAAAGGGAAAAAAGCAAGAGTAGCATCTGCTGGAGAAAGAGTATCTTCCAGCCAAAGTAAGATGTCTACTTCTTTCCTTGGAGATTCTGAAATGATCCCTTTCGTACGGACACGACTCAGACGACGATCAATACCAATTCTAGATGAGGCACAAAAAGAGCAGGCGCTTGAATGTATAGCAAGCGCTTCAGCAAGTGGGCTCTCCTCCACCTCAACTTCTACATCACAAATACACCAGTCCTCAGAGGTGTCACCCCAATCCCACTTGCTTCCGCACAGCTCCCAAGTCTCCAGCTACCCAACTGAGTATGGGTTAAGACAGATGGTTGAGTATGCATCGCTCTTCACTCATACTATTGCCTGGGAATCAGAGGTCTGCTCAAAAGCTTTTGTGAGTCAAGACGAGGTAATGATCTGCACTGATGCCCAGAAGCTTTTGGAGTCGGATCCAGGCCCAGATAAAGAAGCTTCTGAGCAAGCATAATGTAGACCCTCATTCATAAACTGTGAACTGCACCTTGGAGATCTTGTGAGCCCCTCCGCATACGACTCCTCCTGTACTTCTTCCCCCTCCTCTAGTGCCACCACCTGACTCCGAATACTGTTTAAAGTGTGCTCCAGTATGGAAATGACTGGAATAGTCATGCTGATAATGGCATCATCATCACTAAACATCTTCGTCAACATTTCAATACTGTACAGAATGGTGCATAGGTCCTTCATTTCAGACCACTCCAGCAGTGTGATTTGCCCCACCTCTGGATCTCGTAGGCCCAGGTTATACGTCATGACGTATTGCACCAGGGCTCATCGGTGCTGCCACAGTTGCTGCAACATGTGCAGAGTTGAATTCCATCATGTCGGCACATCACATTCCAGCCAGTGAACTGTCAGGCCGAGCGACTGTAATATTCACACGATATGAGGCATTCACAAGAGTAAACTTTAACTGTACTTTATTCTTGTCTTCTATCTTTCTCCATCATATTGCAGAACAGTCTTTCCAGCAGCATGCTCCAAAGTGAAACTAAAACTTAATTCCCCACCTCCTTCTTCTCCTTACCCATCATACAACAGACCTAGTTTTCTTAAAGAGGCAGATCTAATTATTGTACATTACATCATCCCCTTTTTTTTTTTTTTTTTTTTTTTTTTACAACTTAGAAGAAATACACTGACTATATAACCATGTGAAAATGTCCAATAAATATATATGTCGGTTCTGGCCTATTTAGTCTATTCCAATCAGGCACCAAAGAGAAACAAAAGAAAAAAAAAACCACAAAAGACAACAAAAAAAACAACAACCAAAAAGAACTCTGTATGTTTTCTGTTCTTTTATCTTTTATACTTCTTCAATAAGCCGCGATGGAGCCCTCCTTTCTCGTGTTGGATAGCGTCTGGGCTCAGTGAGTGTGTCCATTATTGAAGAATTGTTCACTTCCGGGTGGTCCTCTCCACCATCGAGTACCAAGTCTTCCACCAGAGGAAGATCATTACCATCATTTTGCGGTATGATTTTAAAATGTGAAGAATTTCGAGTTATGAAGTGTCCATTTCGCTCAGCCGTGACCATGCTGCCTTTCTTATCAGTTATGGCCACTTTACACGCGGCTACATTTCTAGCTTATCCACAGGTAACTTACTGGCTGCAGTGAAATCATGGAGATATGGTTCTATCTTGTTGCTGTGTACAAATGGAATAATGTCTCCATGATTTCACTGCAGCCAGTAAGTTACCTGTGGATAAAGCTATAAATGTAGCCGCGTGTAAAGTGGCCATAACATTGTATTGTGCAGGATTATAAGTAGCTGAGGTCTTGTTGGTTGGTTTTTGACGCACGACGACAACATTCCTTTTTTTGATGGCACTTGGCTGTGCCCTTCGCCTTCTGTCTGCATAACGTTTCATAGCTTGTTTGTTAGAAGAGTCTGCTGATCCCACAGAAGAGTCACTTGGTAAGGGATGACTGGTCACATCAGGGATACGTATCCGTGGAGTTCTGTTGAACATTAGATGAGCTGGAGCAGCATTAGTAGTAGAATGTGGCGTATTACGATAATTGCGCATGAATTTGTACAATGACTGTTTCAGCGGAGTGTGCTCCAGACTCGTTGCCTTGACTCTTTTCCCCATAGTGCTCATGAAACGTTCTAGTATACCATTGGCTTGTGGCCAGCAAGGTGTGATTTTCCTGTGACTGAACCCCAAGTATTCAGAAAATTGTGTAAACACATGTCCATTGAACGGAGGTCCATTGTCTGTTTTAACCACTCTTGGAATGCCATATGCAGAGAATATGTCATCCAGTTCTGGTATGACACTAGTGGCAGATGTTGAAGATATGAAAGAAATGACAGGGTATCTAGAATATTCATCAATTGTTACTAGAATGTACTGGCCATTGGGTAATGGTCCATATATGTCGACTGCCACTTCCTCCCAGACAGCAGTGGGTAGCGGAGACATTTGCAGTGGTTCTAAGTTTGATGATGGAGTAATGAATTGAC
>JARQOC010000001.1:35780394-35905394 GCA_033576535.1 Allobates femoralis | reverse complement strand
CCACAGACACCTGTATACTCTGCCGCCACCACCACAGACACCTGTATGCTCTGCCCCCACCACCACACACGCCTGTATGCTCTGCCCCCACCACCACACACGCCTGTATACTCTGCCGCCACCACCACACACGCCTGTATACTCTGCCGCCACCACCACACATGCCTGTATACTCTGATGCCACCACTACAGATGCCTGTATACTCTGCCACCACCACAGACGCCTCTATACTCTGCCGCCACCACACACGCCTGTACACTCTGCCACCACCACAGACATCTGTATACTCTGCCACCACCACAGCCGCCTGTATACTCTGCCACCACCACAGACGCCTGTATACTCTGCTACCCACAGACCCCTTTCTATACTCTGCTACCCACAGAGCCGCCTCTATACTCTGCTACCCACAGAGCCGCCTGTATACTCTGCTACCCACAGAGCTGCCTGTATACTCTGCTACGCACAGAGCCGCCTCTATACTCTGCTACCCACACAGCCGCCTCTATACTCTGCTACCCATACAGCGGCCTGTATAATCTGCTACCCACAAACCCGCCTGTATACTCCGCTACCCACAGACCCGCCTGTATACTCTGCTACCCACAGAGCCTTCTCTATACTCTGCTACCCACACAGCGGCCTGTATAATCTGCTACCCACAAACCCGCCTGTATACTCTGCTACCCACAGACCCGCCTGTATACTCTGCTACCCACAGACCCGCCTGTATACTCTGCTACCCACTGACCCGCCTGTATACACACAATTTATTTCACCCTGCTCCCGATGCAATTGCATCGGGCCTTTTTACTAGTAGAGAAATAAGTGAAAGTGTTCACATCCCCAGACAACTGCCAAGCTTTCTTTTTCAGGTTGTGAATATTTCTTTTCAGTGCTTGTTAAACTTTTACTTGCATAAGAAATGATTATTATCCTTATATTGTGCTAAGATAGCACCCAGCCCCACGGGACTGGCGTACACAATTAATTCGGTTTGAAGTGCCGGATCAAAATAAGCCATGGTAGTGGTTGAGCAAAGTTCATTTTTAATTGCTTCAAAAGAGGTCTGACAGTCTTGGGACCATTGAAAAACACAGTTTTACTTTGTAAGTTCTCTTAATGGACTGCTGATAGTTGAAAAATTTGGGATATATCTAGCACAGTAGCTTGCCAGTAGCGTACTTCACTGGCAATTTGTGGAATTGAGGCTGTCTTGATGGATTCTACTTTCTTAGGGTCAGGTTGTACTCCCTTTGCCGAGAAGATGTGACCATAGAACTCTAATGAACTTCTATCAAATTCGCACTTTTCTTTGTTTAAAGTGAGTCCAGCAGAGAGCAGGCATTCAAAGATGTTGTATAGAGCACGATTATGTTCAGCTTGAGTTTTACCAAACACCAGTATGTCATCACTGTAATTAAAGGCATTTGGAACGTGTTGAATGACGCTCCTTATCACATCCTGAAAAATTTCTGCTGCTGAGCAGACTCCAAAAGTCAATCTTTTATATCTTCTGAGGCCCACATGTGTGGAAAATGTTGTTAAGTATCTGGATTCTGGACTCAGTTCTAATTGGTGATAGCCTTTATTGAGGTCGAGCTTTGAAAAGACGGTCGCTCCATTTAATAAATGAATGATGTCATCAATCGTGCGTGAGATATGCCTTTCTCTCTGGATAGCGGTGTTGGGTAGGCGCATGTCAACACACAGTCTCACCTGCTTAGGAGTCTTTGGTTTTGGAACTACCACAAGTGGAGAGACCCACGGAGTGGGACCAGTAACAGTTTCAATGATGTCCTCATCCATGAGGAATTGAAGTTCTTTTTCCACCTTCTTTCTCAGGTGAAAAGGAATGCGTCTATGTGGTTGGGCTACCGGACGACCGCTGTCGTCCACATGAAGATGTACTTGAGAGTCCTTTAATTTCCCCAAACCACTAAATAAGGAGGGAAACTGTTTACCATGGCCTGTACATCCATATCTGCCGGGTCAGTTATGGTATGAATAATCTGGATGAGACCTAGCTTCAATGCAGTGTGATAGCTGAGAAGACAGCCTCCCGATCCTTGTAATGTGTGAACAGTGGTTTTATGCCTGTTTTCTTTATAGCTGATTTCCGTGTCAAATTCTCCTCTTGTGGCTAGAGGTGTTGTAGATCCATATGGGAAGATTTTTGTGTTCACTTGCTGTAAAACTGGCTTATTTTTCAATTGTTCATATGCAGTGCTGTCTATATTATCCACTGAAGCACCCGTATCTATTGTAAAGGTGATATTGGTGTTGCAGATTGGGAGTGTGATGCAGGGAGACTGTACGGAGCCAGTGGCAGAAGTGGTGAACACATAGTTTTTCGTCCCAGACATTTCTTCTGTGTCCTGATTTATCATTCTTATATTTGCGGGCTTTGTCAGAGGCAAAGAAGACTTGTATTGTGCTGACCTGCAGACAGCTGCAAAATGATTCCCTTTTCCACATTTACTGCATGTCTGTCCTATGGCTGGACATTTGTTCAGGTGGTGAGGGAAATCCTGTCCACATCTATAGCATTTCCTCCGTTTCGGGGTTTGCTTGTCTTGGGCATTCTTATGCTTGAGATTATGCACATGTAAATGATCCCCACTCTCCATTGCAGTAGCCTGATGATCTGCTGTTTCTATAGCACGGGCCATTTTGAGTAAATCATGTAGAGAGAGATCCTGCTGCAGAGCTTTGCGCCTTATGGTATTGGATGAGCAGGTGACAATTACTTGGGTTAGAATTTCATAATGTACATCTGTGAATGCACATCCATGTGCCAGCTCTCTCAGCCGGGTGACATAGGTGTCTATGGATTCTTCTGGGAGCTGCTTAGCAATTCTGAATTTGTATCTTTCATATCTGATATTTTGTTTGCGATTGAAGTAGTCAGTGAGAGCTTTGGTGCAATTCCTGTATGTGTCTGTCTCGGCTGCAGGTAATGTGCTGTATACATCATAGACTCCTGAACCTGCACAATGTAAGAGTACATCCTTCCTTCGTTTCTCCTCTTTTATGTCCACGGCTTCTAGAAAGTTCTCAAATCTGTTTAGCCATTTTCTCCAGTTATGGGAGAGATTAGTAGCATCAGTCATATCAAACTGTGGGAAGCTGTGTAAGTATTCAGCCATGATAGAGTCTCTCAGTGATGCTGATGTGTGAAGCAGTAAACAGTGATCAGTACTCACAGCAGCCAGTGGTTATATCATCCCATCCTCGTCGCCAGTTGTAATATTCACACGATATGAGGCATTCACAAGAGTAAACTTTAACTGTACTTTATTCTTGTCTTCTATCTTTCTCCATCATATTGCAGAACAGTCTTTCCAGCAGCATGCTCCAAAGTGAAAGCAAAACTTAATTTCCCACCTCCTTCTTCTCCTTACCCATCATACAACAGACCTAGTTTTCTTAAAGAGGCAGATCTAATTATTGTACATTACAACGACTTCTGTAGAGATGCAAGGCGTTGAGCTATGGGATGTGAATGGCGGAAATGAGCACACAGCGACCGTGCCCTCTGCTGAAGAACATCTAGGGACGGATAGTGTGCAAAAATTTGCTGGACAACCAGGTTTAAGATGTATGCCTTGCAAGCACATGTGTCACATTGCCCCAGCGGAGGGCTGCACCCAGCATTGCAGTATTGTCGCACACGGTCTTCCCTTGCTGCAGGTTCAGTGGACACAAGCATTGATGAAACTCGGTCTCCACAGCAGACCACAACTCCTCAGCTGTGTGACTCATATTTCCCAGACATTTCAAGGTAAAGACTGCCTGATGCCATTGAGCCCTGCTGCCATCATAGTAAGGAGGTGTGCAAGATTCCTTGTTCGCAGTTAGAACACGGGTGGCATTATCATACAGGCTTTGGGTGCAGGTGGAGGACCGAGACGAGGTTGAGGAGGCAGAAGCAGTGGAGGAATGTCTACATACAGAGGATTGACGCACAACTCGTAGGGATGGCAAAACTTGGACAGCAGCCCCTTCTTCTGCTGTCTTCATAGTTACCCAGATTTTTTGGTGACAAATTTTACAGATTACATGGCGAGGCTAAAGGCTTGTGGATTTTGGAACGTCCTGCATGAAAGTCACCTCACCAACTATTTTCAGCTTGCAACTGTGGAGCAATTGATGCCACTGAAGTGGTGTCTGGACCCAAATTTTTGGGAAAAATGGTGACTCTTGTAGTCCCCTAAATGTGACACAATGCTCAGCGTATGCACGAGGCCTTCCAGATGCTGCATTAAAAACGGCACCAAATACTCATCGCCTGCACAAGGCCTTCCAGATACAGAGGTAAAACGCACCAAATTATCATCATCTGCACATGACCTTACAGATGCTGAAGTGAAACGCACCAAATAATCATCATCTACAAATTACCTTACAGATACTGAGGTAAAACGCACCAAATAATCATCATCTGCACATGCCTTACAGATACTGAAGTGAAACTCACCAAATAATCATCATCTGCACATGGCCTTACAGATACTGAGGTAAAACGCACCAAATAATCATCATCTGCACATGCCTTACAGATACTGAAGTGAAACTCACCAAATAATTGTCATGTGCACATGGCCTTACAGATACTGAAGTAAAACTCACCAAGTTCTCCTTGTCTGAACATGGCCTTACAGATACTGAAGTGAAACGCACTAAATAATCATCATCTGCACATGGCCTTACAGATACTGAAGTAAAACTCAACAACTACTCATCATGTGCATGATGCCTTACAACTACTTTAGTAAAAACTGATTTTGGAAGGGCATGACATGCCTATATCTGTGTCTCCTCCCCCTTTTACTTGTCTATCTCTTTTCTTTTCGCATTTTTATATGTAGTTTTCACTTTTCCATGAGTTTGTTGTATCTTTTGAGTAGTTTGTCACCTTTTGGACACTTTAGAAGGTGTTTTCTATGTGTTTTCTATGTGTTGGTATGTGTTTGTGTTTGTCTGCCATTGTTTTCAATGGGATTCTAGAGTGTTCGACGAACAAACGCCCAATTCGGCAAACCAAATCGAATTAGAACACTAGGGTGGTGGCTCCTCTCTATTCTATAGTGCAGTCAGTGAAAGTTGTTTTCATCCCGCATCTTCTCCCTCTTAAAAGGATCATTTTCCAGTATAGCTGACCCTAGCTTTCAGCTTCTTGATGCTTAGGAACTTCTGCAAGGGTTTGTTTTGTCTCACATTCTGTGATGTCCTGACCCATCACCTCTAGTTTCATACTTGCGTTTTTTTCAAATCAGGTAAAATCCAGTTTTTCAGCAAAAACCTGATTCTTATGTGGCACCCCTACGGACTGGTCGCCACAGTGATGCTGCGCCTAGTCCACAGGTGTGGTGTCACCACTCTCAGCTCAGAGGGGTCACAAACCCGAGACACGAAACCTGCATCTAACACCACTCCAACTCCAGGCCAGAAGATCTTGGACAGACCCGATGCAGAGAGGGCCCCATGTTCAGGCTGGAGGAGGGGTTAGGTAGAGGGGGTAGCGAGAGTGTAGAGAACTGAGAACGGAGAAGGAAAGTGTCTGTAGAAGACATGAGGAAGATATCCCAGGGGACACGGGAGTGGAGAATCCACTCGTGGGCCCTAAATCTATACCCGAGTTGGGTGGAGGAACTGGTTGCGAGAGGGGCCCGGCTCTGATCTGGTGTTGATGCTTCAAGGTTCCACCAGAAAATCCAGAGGTCACTTGCTCAATCAGCAAGTAAAGAGGTAAAGAACTACATGAACTGTGTCTGTATGCTCCTTCTGCGCCCTGTTACCTTCTACACCGCTACAGCCCTATCCCTGCTATTAAATCTAACATCAGCCCTGGGGCCGCACTCCACCTGTGGGAGCAATACCATCCTGACTGCGTCACCATTTGCCCCAGCGGTCCTAATCTGCAGCGTCGGCCATCCCTAGTCAAATACCACAGGTGGCGTCACAATAATTTCCTGTAAATACCAACTTCACTGCATGGTCAGGGCTACGGCCACTGTGACCTCCCTAAGAAAGTTGACCAGCCCGGCTACCAAGTATCAGAAGGGAGCCGATGCTGTCCGATTTATATCGGACAGCATCGGCTCCCTAAAAATCGTAATGTGAAGGTAGCCTTACATGATTACTCCTCTGTCTCCACCCAATAATTCTGTCTCTCGGTTCTCTATCTTTTGAGATCTCACTATCTCCATCTTGGTTCTCTCTGTCTTTCAAGGGACACTCACATAATGCGGCGCTGCTGATGAAGTGCCATTCTAGGCACAAAACATGTAGGGGTGACCCCTGGAGCCCGGTGGACTTTTTCACTTATCAGTTATGGGTAGGTTCTCATTTTCAGTTAGTATGTGCTGCCAAGGACTGGTGTTTGGTTTGACAGTACTGGGGGTGTGATCTGCGTGAGCAAATCCTTGCCTAGTTACATTGAATTACTGCCCTCCAGACTAGTTTTTGATATGCTGGAATCACTATATCCAATGCTTTTATTTACATGGTCCTGACATACTTCTTGTGAGCCTCACAACCCAAAATCTTTACTGTGTCCTCCTTCCTCCTGAGGGTCATTCCTTCTGTCCTCTCTCTCCCTTTTGACTTGTCCACCTAAGATTTTATACCCAGTGTTTTCTCATACCAATGCTTTTATCTCCACATTTTTAGACACTGATATAATAAAGCCTTTTTCACTTTCTGCATTAAATAGTCTGAGTCTGTATTGGTCAGTTAGGGTCCTTTTACATCAGCGTTTTTCACTGAATGCGGCAGATCCGGCAGTTTTACCGCATATGACTTGCGGTTTTGCCACAATCCTGCGCAAAAAAACACAGCAAACCGTGTTTTTTGCCCAGCCGCAACTGCTCGATTTGCTGGACTGCAGCAAAACCACACTTGCTACGCCTGCCACAAGCCCCATAGAGAATGAATGAAAGCTTGCCGCAGGTGAACCGCAAGTCGGACGTTAGGCGACAGATCCGGCAGATGCTACTAATCGGTATTATACACACTCTTAGCCAACCATAATTAAAACCCATTCCTTCCTTTGAGTATCATAGCTAGACCTTAGGTCTGCTTTTCTGTAACGCTGGACCCTATCTAACGTTCTAAAGCGAAACAGTCGCTGGTCCTGAATTTTCCCCTTCCAATATGGGCTAGTCCCAAACATTATCTGTTTCTGAGCCTACTGTCTGGCATAACATGTTTAACATTAATGATCACAATTACCATTGTACAATATCAACATTATAACACATGGCATAATACACATTATATTATAACAACAACATTGATATCTTCAAGGGGAACGAGGAGTTCATAACTGGTCAAAAGAATAGGGAAGAGCGAGTATACCCATAACTATTCAGTATTCGCCGAATAGTACGGTATTCGGCTACTCGCTACTTCGTGAGTTTCCTTTTTATTACTTGTTAGGAGTTGCGAGTACAATGTAAGTCAATGGGAACATGTCACACTGGGGGAGCTGATGTGTCATGTGACAGCATCAGCTGATCGCCCGCCTATCGTCTGAGGTGTCGGCAGCAGCTGTTTAAATCTCCCGCCAGCACCGCTCAGCTGATGTCGGCGGCGGGCGGTGTTGGCGGGAGATTTAAACAGCCGTCAGATCAACTGTTAGTTTAAATCGCCTGCCAGAACCGAACAGCTGATGTGTTGGCGGCGGCCGATTTACGCACAGCTGATCTGACAGCTGTTTAAATCGCCTACCAATACGGCTCAGCTGATGTCAGCGGCAGGCGATTTTGGCGGGAGATTTAAACAGCAGTAAAATCAGCTGTGTTTAAATCGCCCGCCGCCGACATCAGCTGTTCAGTTCTGGTGGACAATTTAAACACAGCTCATCTGACAGCTGTTTAAATCTCCCGCCAACACCGCTCAGCTGATGTCGGCAGCGGGCGATTTCGGCAGGAGATTTAAACAGCTGTCAGATCAGCTGTTAGTTTAAATCACCCGCCAAAACCAAACAGCTAATGTCGGCAGTGGGCGATTTAAAAACAGCTGATCTGACAGCTGTTTAAATCTCCCAACACCGCTCGCCATCATCAGCTTAGCGGTGTTGGTGGAAGATTTAAACAGCCACCGCCGACACCTCAGCTGATGGGCGGACAATCAGCTGATGCAGTCACGTGACACATCAGCTGATCGCTACTGGCCAATCAGATTTTAACGTCCTTGCAGCCGATTGGACATCTTCCCTTTGGGTCCCGGGACAGCCGGCGGAAGGGTGAGTATTCTATTTTTTCATTTTTAACACCTTTTGTTCATTTTATTTCACTTTCACAGTGTATGTAGATAAACTATGAAAGAAAAACTACATGTCACACATATCGCATCAGCTGAGCGATTGTTTAAAAGCCGGCGGCATTTAAACATTCATGCACCTGTTTCAGCCTTTTCAGCCCTTTCCTCAGCCACCAGATCCCTTTGTGGTGTCCAGCAGAGTTAATACTCGCATTACCCATTGACTTACATTGGACTCGCTACTCATAACAAGTACCTGAGTATTAGGACCTACTCGTTACGAGTATAGCGAGTCCAAATATTTGACTACTCACTCATCCCTAGTTATAAATGTGACAGGGTATGCGACAGAGCAGGAAGGGACACCAGGCCGATGATCGATCCAACCAGTTTTATTGAAGAGAGAGAAAGGAACCGCACAAATGAAGACAATTCTGCCAAGTCGACAATGAGTCCACACAAAGGGAACAGAACAGGGGGCACCACCCGGCAATCCTGACGCCAGGTTAACAGAAGAAATAGTCCAGACAGAGTCCACTGGATGCAACCGAGGAAGGACACCCCACAATACCACGGGTACCAAGATCTTGCCTCAGCTAAGATCTCAGCCTCTTCCACCCCAACATTCAACCATCTGCCTGATCTTAAAACATGCGTGTATTGTCCTGTGCCTTTGGATCCACCCCTCTGGAGGGGGAAGGGTTCACACCCACATTTGAGTATGTGGCTACATGGAGAAGTCTATGGAGAAGATTCTAGAAACCTCCTGGCTCCATTCTGTCTCTTACAAGTTTGTTTCTTGGAGTCACCTCCTGCTGAGAGGAATAAATACACAATCCCCCACTAGCTGATGACCAAGGTTTGATTACATTATAGTCCAGAAACTCAGGCCTCGGGGAAGGGACATATTGTTACAGGTTTAGTTACAATACATTAAAGCTATGTGCGCACTTGCCGGCGGGTTGGTCGGCGGCGGCTGGGCGGAACCCGCCAGGAAGCTCCGGTGCCGCCCACCGGCTTCCTGGCGGGTATGTGCGGCGGGAGCCGGGCGGGTGACGGGCGGTAGCCGCCGGTTGCACAGCGGCTTCTCGGCGGCGATTCTGCAGCGGCTGGAAGCAGCACATGATTCTGCTTGCAGCCGCTGAAGAACCGGCGTTTTATAGAACAAGCTCATTCTTTGCTAACCCGCTGGGAAACCTGCGGGTTAGCAACGGATGAGGCTGTGTAAACCGCCGGAGTGTGCACAGCCTTGGTCGGTTTACATTGGTTTTAATGTTAATCCAAACGCCGGTTTGGATTAACATAAATTTAAATAAAACTAATGTAAACAAACCGGCGGTTTACACAGGTAAACCGCCCAAAACCCGGCAAGTACGCACATAGCCATAAGGGCATAGTATACATGAATACAGGACAGAGAAAGGTATACACCATTAAAATAAAGTCAGCACATCTCCGTGTAGGGCAGATTGCACTAAGAATCATACCTTTAGTTCCAAAATTCTACTGATCCTGAAAACTTAAAGGGTTGCCGGGGCTTTTGGTATAATTTATATGTGTATCTAGGCTGCAAATAGCTGACGGTTTGTAATTTACACCATGTCAGAATTTTGCATTGTTACCTAGATATCACTTTTCTGCATCAGGAGGAGCAGCCTCTGCCACTGACCAGAGGCATGTTTGTTTTGGAGCATGGGCATAACATCACTACTTGATGTTTACACCCAGTCTCTAACAAGCTCTGCCCAGACTCCTACAGGCCCTCTCTCCCCCAGTCTTCAGCATGCCCAAGCATCAGACTCAGACTCCTCCACAAGCCTATACTCTCAGCCTCCAACAAGCCCCCTCCAGTCCCCAGTATGACTACCCACTCCCAATTACTTCTGTAAGCTGGACCGCATTGCCCTGAGCAGTCATCTCCTCCTCAGTGCTGAATCCACAGCTGTGTGAAGGAGATGACCGCTGAGGGCACTGTGCAGGTGTGCAGAACTTGTGTATATTTCCTGATGAAGAAGTGGGGTTATGCTTTGAAACATATAGAATAAACCACCATATGCTACAACTATCTCTTTGAATTGGATTATTTGGCAGCAGCGCAGATCTGATACCATTTACCTGATATCCTGCATAATCGACTTGCTTTGGTGCCTGTGGTTCCTGCGACAGCTGCCTCTAACGCTTTCAATTGGTTGTGGGACACAACCTTACAAGGTGAGCACTACACTGAGTGCGGAATTATTAGGCAAGTTGTATTGTAGAGGATTATTTTTATTATTGTTAACCAACTATGTTCTCAATCATCCCAAAAGACTCATAAATATCAAAGCTTAATATTTTTGGAAGTTGGAGTGGTTTTTTTTAGATTTGGCTCTTAGGAGAATATCTGTTTGTGCAGGTAACTATTACTGTGCAGAATTATTAGGCAACTTCATAAAAACCAAATATATTCCCATCTCACTTGTTTATTTTCACCAGGTAAACCAATATAACTGCACAAAATTTAGAAATAAACATTTCTGACATGCAAAAACAAAACCCAAAAAATTAGTGACCAATATAGCCACCTTTCTTTATGATGACACTCAGCAGCCTCCATTCATAGAATCTGTCAGTTGCTTGATCTGTTTACGATCAGCATTGCGTGCAGCAGCCACCACAGCCTCCCAGACACTGTTCCCAGAGGTGTACTGTTTTCCCTCCCTGTAGATCTCACATTTTAGGAGGGACCACAGGTTCTCTATGGGAATGAGATCAGGTGAACAAGGGGGCCATGTCATTATTTTTTCTTCTTTTAGTCCTTTAATGGCCAGTGTGGAGTAGTTGGATGCATGTGATGGAGCATTGTCCTGAATGAAAATCATGTTTATCTTCAACGATACCGACTTCTTCCTGTACCACTGCTTGAAGAAGTTGTCTTCCAGACACTGGCAGTAGGTCCGGGAGTTGAGCTTCACTCCATCCTCAACCCAAAAAGGTCCCACAAGTTCATTTTTGATGATACCAGCCCATACCAGTACCCCACCTCCACCTTGCTGGCATCTGAGTTGGAGTGAAGCTCTCTGCCCTTTACTGATCCAGCCTCTGGCCCATCCATCTGGCCCATCAAGAGTCATTCTCATGTCATAAGTTCATAAAACCTTTGAAAAATCAGTCTTAAGATATTTCATGGCTTAGTCTTGATGTTTTATCTTATGTTTCTTGTTCAAAGATGGTCGTTTTTAACCCTTCCTTCCCTTGGCCATGTCCCTGAGTATAGCACATCTTGTGCTTTTTGATACTCCAGTAATGTTGCGGCTCTGAAATATTGCAAAACTGGTGGCAAATGACATCTTGGCAGCTTCACGTTTGATTTTCCTCAATTCGTGGGTAGTTATTTTGCGCCTTTTTTGCCCAACACGCTTCTTGCGACCCTGTTGGCTATTATATATATGAAACGCTTGATTGTTCTGTGATCACACTTCAAAAGTTTGGCAATTTCAAGACTGCTGCATCCCTCTGCAAGACGTCTCACAATTTTGGACTTTTCAGAGCCCGTCAAATCTCTCTTCTGACCCATTTTGCCAAAGGAAAGGAAGTTGCCTAATAATTAAGCACACCTTATATAGGGTGTTGATGTCATTACATAATACCCCTCCTCATTAGAGATGCACATCACCTGATTTACTTAATTGGTAGTTGGCTCTCAAGCCTATACAGCTTGGAGTAGGACAGTGTGTGTAAAAAGTATCATGGGATCAAAATACTCATTTGCCTAATAATTCTGCACACAGTGTATATGACTTCCCTACTAATCCTTCCTCTCCCTGGGTAAGACCCTATTGCACTCTTCTTTTCCACAGCTGCAGATTCAGCACAGTGTGGCAGAGGAGGAGATGACCGCTGTATGCAATGCAGTTCCATTTACATAGGTGAATGGAGGTGCAGAGGGCAGGCTTGTTGGTATCTGGGGGGCAGGCTTGTAGGAGTCTCGGGTGGCTGGGCATGTTGGAGACTTGGGGGGAATGCCTGGAGGAGTCTGGGGCGTGCTTGTAGACCAGTGGGTGTAAACCACAAGTAGTGATGTTTACCCCAAGCTCCAAAACAATCACACCTCTAGTCAGGGGCTGAGCTGCAACTCCAGATGCAGAAAGGTGATATCTAGGTAACAATGCAAAATGCTGGCAGGGTGTAAATTTCCAACTGTCAGCATTTTGCAGCCTAGATACACACATACAGTTGTGGCCAAAAGTATTGACACCCCTGCAATTCTGTCAGATAATACTCAGTTACTTCCTGAAAATGATTGCAATCATAAATTCTTTGGTATTATTATCTTCATTTAATTTGTCTTCAATGAAAAAACACAAATTAAGAATTAAGCAAAAAGCAAAACATTGATCATTTCACACAAAACTCCAAAAATGGGCCAGACAAAAGTATTGGCACCCTCAGCCTAATACAGTCATGGCCAAAAGTTTTGAGAATGACACCAAAATGATATTTTCACATGATCTGCTGCCCTCTGGTTTTTATTTGTGTTTGTCTGATGTTTATATCACATACAGAAATATAATTGCAATCATATTATGAGCACCAGAAGGTTATATTGACAGTTAGAATGAGTTAATGCAGCAAGTCAATATTTGCAGTGTTGACCCTTCTTCTTCAGGACCTCTGTAATTCTCCCTGGCTGCTCTCAATCAACTTCTGGACCAAATCCTGACTGATAGCCGTCCATTCTTGCATAATCAATGCTTGCATTTTGCCAGAATTTGTTGGTTTTTGTTTGTCCACCTGTCTCTTGATGATTGACCACTAGGGATGGGCGAATCTACTCGCTAGGACTCGTTACTCGGCGAGTAGTAAGGGACTCGCAGGACTCGGTACTCTGCGAGTTTCCCAGTGATTACTCGCACGAGTCCAATGCAAATCAATATCAATCCTAGTTTTGTCAGAAACGCTAACAAAACTAGGATTGCCATTGTTTGCATTAGACTCGGCTACTGTGCCAGTGATAGCAGGGAAACTCGCAAAGTAACTGCTGTTTCTTTGCGAGCCGAGTCCAGCTGTCTTCTCTGTGCAGCTCCAGGGTCCTAGAGCCCGCCTGCTCACAGAGATGATGTAGCAGTGCTGAGATTGTTCTCAGTCTGCTCATTCCCTGTGCATAGACATCTATATCTATGCACAGGGGATGTAGCAGAGAGGACATTGCGTTTTGGACTGCGTCGGACAGAAGAGGATTTTTTTAATTAAAGATGGAGTCCCTAATGGCTTTTTTTTTTATTTCAAATAAACATTTTTCTCTGTGTTGTGTTTTTTTAACCCTTTATTGGAGATTCTTAGTGGCTGGGTCAAACGTGGCCTGACATTAAGAATCTCGGGCTTAATACCAGCTTGTATAACAAAGCTGGTATTAACCCCTTTATTACCCAGTGTGCCACCGCCACCAGGGCCGCTGGAAGAGCGGGGTTCAGCGCCAAAGGATGGCGCTTCAATTAACGCGCCATCTTCTGGGGCGGCTGCGGGCTGCAATTTGCAGCGGGGGGTGCCCAGAAAGCTTGGGCATCCCTGCGCTGCGGATTCCAGCCCCCAGCTGCTTAGCTGTACCTGGCTAGACATAGAAATTGCGCGGAGCCCCACGCATTTTTTTTTTATTATTTCATGAATTTCAGAGTCTCAGAGTCAGAGTCTCAGAGTCAGAGTCTCAGAGTCAGAGTCTCAGAGTCAGAGTCAGATTCTCAGAGAGTCAGAGTCAGAATCTCAGAGAGTCAGAGTCAGAATCTCAGAGAGTCAGAGTCAGAATCTCAGAGACTCAGAGTCAGAATCTCAGAGAGTCAGAGTCAGAATCTCAGAGAGTCAGAGTCAGAATCTCAGAGAGTCAGAGTCAGAATCTCAGAGAGTCAGAGTCAGAATCTCAGAGTCAGAGTCAGAATCATCAGAGTCTCAGAGTCAGAGTCAGAATCTCAGAGAGTCAGAGTCAGAATCTCAGAGTCTCAGAGAGTCAGAGTCAGAATCTCAGAGTGCCTCAGAGTCAGAGTCAGAATCTCAGAGAGTCAGAGTCAGAATCTCAGAATCTCAGAGTTCAGAATCTCAGAAGTCTCAGAGTCTCAGAGAGTCAGAGTCAGAATCTCAGAGTCAGAATCTCAGATCTCAGAATCTCAGAGTCTCAGAGTCAGAGTCAGATTCTCAGAGAGTCAGAGTCAGAATCTCAGAGAGTCAGAGTCAGAATCTCAGAGAGTCAGAGTCAGAATTCTCAGAGACTCAGAGTCAGAATCTCAGAGAGTCAGAGTCAGAATCTCAGAGAGTCAGAGTCAGAATCTCAGAGAGTCAGAGTCAGAATCTCAGAGATCAGAGTCAGAATCTCAGAGAGTCAGAGTCAGAATCTCAGAGAGTCAGAGTCAGAGTCAGAATCTCAGAGAGTCAGAGTCAGAATCTCAGAGAGTCAGAGTCAGAATCTCAGAGAGTCAGAGTCAGAATCTCAGAGTCTCAGAGTCTCAGAGAGTCAGAGTCAGAGTCAGAATCTCAGAGTCTCAGAGAGTCAGAGTCACAGAGTCAGAATCTCAGAGAGTCAGAGTCAGAGTCAGAATCTCAGAGTCTCAGAGTCAGAGTCAGAATCTCAGAGTCTCAGAGTCAGAGTCAGAATCTCAGAAAGTCAGAGTCAGAATCTCAGAGTCTCAGAGTCAGAGTCAGAATCTCAGAGAGTCAGAGTCAGAATCTCAGAGTCTCAGAATCTCAGAATCTCAGAGAGTCAGAGTCAGAATCTCAGAATCTCAGAGTCTCAGAGAGTCAGAGTCAGAGTCAGAATCTCAGAGAGTCAGAGTCAGAATCTCAGAGAGTCAGAGTCAGAATCTCAGAGAGTCAGAGTCAGAATCTCAGAGAGTCAGAATCTCGGAGAGTCAGAGTCAGAATCTCAGAGAGTCAGAGTCAGAATCTCAGAGTCTCAGAGAGTCAGAATCAGAATCTTAGAGAGTCAGAGTCAGAGTCAGAATCTCAGAGAGTCAGAGTCAGAATCTCAGAGAGTCAGAGTCAGAGTCAGAATCTCAGAGTCAGAGTCAGAATCTCAGAGTCAGAGTCAGAATCTCAGAGTCAGAGTCAGAATCTCAGAGTCTCAGAGTCAGAGTCAGAATCTCAGAGAGTCAGAGTCAGAATCTCAGAGTCTCAGAGAGTCAGAGTCAGAATCTCAGAGTCTCAGAGTCAGAGTCAGAATCTCAGAGAGTCAGAGTCAGAATCTCAGAATCTCAGAGTCTCAGAATCTCAGAGTCTCAGAGTCTCAGAGAGTCAGAGTCAGAATCTCAGAGTCAGAATCTCAGAATCTCAGAATCTCAGAGTCTCAGAGTCAGAGTCAGAATCTCAGAGAGTCAGAGTCAGAATCTCAGAGAGTCAGAGTCAGAATCTCAGAGAGTCAGAGTCAGAATCTCAGAGAGTCAGAGTCAGAATCTCAGAATCTCAGAGTCTCAGAGTCTCAGAGAGTCAGAGTCAGAGTCAGAATCTCAGAGAGTCAGAGTCAGAATCTCAGAGAATCTGTGAAAGAAAGAATGCGCATATAGGGTCTTATCTCAATTAAAAACTTTCACTTGTCGATGTGGAATTGCTCACCTTAGTCAGTTGTGAAACCCACAACTGGTAGAATAGAGTACAGGCAGCTGCTGCAGGGACCGCACTCTCAACGGTGACCGTGGTCGTAATGCAGAAACTTGGACAAAGTGCTTCGGTGTCCGCGCTGCTGCTCCAAATCCAAAGAAACACAGACACGGGAATGTCTGGTACAGCTACAGCCTTTATTTTCCTCCTACGCGTTTCGGAGCCTCCTCCCGAGCTCCTTCCTCAGGGAACATCACCATTACACTGAACAGTTACACTTTTATAAGAAAAAAGGCGCCAAAAACATGATGGAAATTACATCAGCAAAAAGGGAGGATCTACCCGAGGTCACAATGTTTACAAAACAAATTGCCGTGACAGCCGATGAGAGAGATATCAAAATAAGCATAGTGTGTGTATTAATCAAGTGCATAAATCACATATAATATAGATGGAAAAAAACAGAACAAAACTCACAGCCATATAAGAAAATGAGAGAAGAAAAAAAGACGGAAAGGTTCTTGTGTGGAATCAAACCCACAAAAATGAAAAAATTATGTGTGTCCAATATTTGTAGTCTCTCTGCCAGGTGTGCTATATGTCAGGGCATATTAAATCAAAGTATTATTGGACTCTAAATCGTCAAAACGATTATCCATTACATAAAATACATCTTAAAAGTGTATATAAAAGGAAGGGAAGAGTGTCTAAGACAGTGATGGGCAACCTTTTGAGCTTGGTGTGTCAAAATTCGCCAAAAAACCGAGCATAAATCGCGAGGTGTGTCACCTTGAGAAAAAAAACCTAATTTTACGATATTTATAGTTTAAATAACAAATATGTATAATTCTTTAACTTACCTGCTTAGTGACTTCTTTGTTAATCTGTCAGTTGGTTTCTTTTGTTGGTCTTGCTGTTATTTAACCTGTGTGGGGTGTCATGAACTAAGATAAGTGAGAGGGAGGGGGAACCTGTGGCAGTCCAGCAACAGCTGGACTGCCACACTGCCACAGGTTCACCATCACTGATTTAGTGACTTTTTTGTTGCTGAATTTCATTGGCTAAATCTTCAATTGAAGGTTGGTATTTTGTACACTTCAAGGCCAAGCAAGCGCTACTAAGGTTATCTGTCAAAATGTCTATTTCTATTCCACGTTCTGCTTACTACCGTTTCACTACATAGAACGCAAAATGATCTGCCATTTTTTTCTATAATGCCATACATCTCAGTCCATGTCTCTTGAAAGGGTCGGCTACTGCTACTACCACTTCCTTTACTTAACCTTGGTTTTTTTGGCTTCTCCATAAGAGGGGCAGTGACAGAAGATTTATAGACTGCCCTGCAGGCAATTAGGGGTTAACTGTCTTTTAGGAAAGGGCAGAGTTAATAAGCAGAAATAGGGATTAATAGGGTGAAATGCAGTCTGTACTATGCTGCAAGATGGCGTTCCTTATGTAAATCAATGGCGGGAAACGGCACCCATAGCACAGGCCTCTTCCAGCCTCCCCCTCACTTATCTCAGTAATGGCCAATCACACATTCATGACACCCCAGATTCTGCCCAGAACCTTTCACTGGAGGATGGTTGCTGTAGTAATCACTGGACCTCCAGACAGCGATCACAGGGCCTCAGATATGCATCCCCCACAGCGTTCCGCTGCTCCCTGCTGCGCCAGCCAGAAGTTCCGCTTACCGGAAGTCCCAGGACTAGACGCTCTGTGCCGGAGCTCTGCTGTTCTGGCTACAGACCTCCAGCACATTTTTTTTTCCTCAGCTGTAGTTAGTGATGGGCGAGTCCTAACTCGGAATCGCTTGACTCTAGTCTAGCGAGTCCGAGCCCGGGACTCGCTACTCGTTGCTAGTCTAGCGAGTCCAATGTTAATGAATGGGGAAGCGAGTAATAGCGAGTAGTGTGAGATTTACAAATCGCAGATGTCTCGGAAAGCGCTCGCATTGCCGTTTTGGAAACCCGACTCGCTACAGTTTTTTGCTGCTGTGTCTGTGTCTGTGGTTTTTATCCAAATAGCGAGTCTAGTTTCTCCGGCGGCCGCGTGTCACTGAAAATGGCTACGCGTGTCAGTGCTGACACGCGTGTCATAGGTTCGCCATCACTGGTCTAAGATGTGCCTAAATAAAAAGAATAACTATCTTAGTATCATTTAAATATATATATACAAAGCAGAAGGAATTTAATACACACACTATGCTTATTTTGATATCTCTCTCATCGGCTGTCACGGCAATCTGTTTTGTAAACATTGTGACGTCATGGGTAGATCCTCCCTTTTTGCTGATGTAATTTCCATCATGTTTTTGGCGCCTTTTTTCTTATAAAAGTGTAACTGTTCAGTGTAATGGTGATGTTCCCTGAGGAAGGAGCTCGGGAGGAGGCTCCGAAACGCGTAGGAGGAAAATAAAGGCTGTAGCTGTACCAGACATTCCCGTGTCTGTGTTTCTTTGGATTTGGAGCAGCAGCGCGGACACCGAAGCACATTGTCCAAGTTTCTGCATTACGACCAGAATCTCAGAGAGTCAGAGTCAGAATCTCAGAGAGTCAGAGTCAGAATCTCAGAGAGTCAGAGTCAGAATCTCAGAATCTCAGTCTCAGAATCTCAGAGTCTCAGAGAGTCAGAGTCAGAATCTCAGAGAGTTAGAGTCAGAGTCAGAATCTCAGAGAGTCAGAGTCAGAATCTCAGAGAGTCAGAGTCAGAGTCAGAATCTCAGAGAGTCGGAGTCAGAATCTCAGAGTCTCAGAGTCAGAATCTCAGAGTCTCAGAGTCAGAATCTCAGAATTTCATGAAATAATTTAAAAAAAATGCGTGGGGCTCAGCGCAATTTCTATTTCTAGCCAGGTACAGCTAAGCAGCTGGGGGCTGGAATCCGCAGCGCAGGGATGCCCAAGCTTTCTGGGCACCCCCCGCTGCAAATTGCAGCCCGCAGCCGCCCCAGAAGATGGCGCGTTCATTGAAGCGCCATCCTCTGGCGCTGAACCCCGCTCTTCCAGCGGCCCTGGTGGCCGTGGCACGCTGGGTAATAAAGAGGTTAGGGCCAGCTTTGTATTATCAGCTGGCCCTAAGCCCGAAATTTATGGCGGTCACGCCAATATTAGACATGACCGCCATGAATTTCTATTAAATTGTTTAAAAAAAAACACAACACAGAGAAATTTTTTTATTAGAAATAAAAAAAAAAGCCATTAGGGACTCCATCTTTAATTAAAAAAATCCTCCTCCGTCCGACGCAGTCCAAAACGCGATGTCCTCTCTGCTCATCCCTGTGCATAGATATAGATGTCTATGCACAGGGATGAGCAGACTGAGAACAATCTCAGCACTGCTACATCAGGCAGCAGCCGGGCTCTAGGACCCTGGAGCTGTGGCAGCCAGCACACTGAGCAGACAGGACTCTTATCTGTGCGAGTTTCCCAGCGATTACAGTTGCAACGTAAAAGAGTCCAATGCAAATAAATGACAAAACTAGGATTGCAGAGAAGATAGATCCAAGCACACATTCAGTTTTTTATGCTGAAGATGATTTATTTCATAAAACGGTGCAAAAGGTGACTGGCAGGACAGATTAACGTTTCGGCCTAAGCATAGGCCTTGTTCACATAGTCACTGGGGATAAAATGAAAATTGTACAATAAAAAGTCTGTACCGTGATAACACGTGCATAAGATTATATACAAAAGAATATATACAAATTTACAATAGCATCATGTCTGACATGTTGTTATGCTAGGATGACAAAGATGGCCTTCATTGAGGTTTCTGGGGATCATACAGATTGTCAAGAAGAGAATGTAAAGGTTGAGAGGGTTAGATATGGGTTATCGGGGATTGGATAGCTGCCTTATTTACCTGCTGAAGTTATTAGGAGATCACAGGTACGGGGAGTTCATGTGGGTAAGGTTTTGTGATATCTGTGCTTTTTGGTCCAAGATGGAGCCTTCAAAAGATAAAGGGTTAGATGAATAGGATTCCAAATACCCATATAATAATAGTGTTGTATATGGTTTTATACCTGTGCTTAGGTGTATGGATGTAGACCTGTATGTTATCAGTGGACAAATTGGATATTCTCAATATCCAAAGTGGAACTGCTGCAGCAGCACCGGGTTCAGATTGTGATGAATAGGTCATCCAATACAAAGTCCAGGTAATACCTATAGATGAAGTATATTATCAAAGGTTTGGGGAATCCTATGGGCTTGGTAGGGTAGAGTTAAAGACTACAGAATTACCTTACAAGGATCCTATCCCCTCCAGTGCAATCCTCTTATAAGTCTGTGTTTTTATATGGAATAGTTCCAAGCAGATGGTAAGGTAGTATATCACCACTGTGTTGAATAGACATAAGTCAGAGGTATGTGGACATATGGTATACTTATCTTGTGGTAGTCTGGAAGTAGCCTGCTCACATTGGTGTCAGTGGGTGCCAGCACGTCCAGTGCCTTGGCAAGGAATGGGCTCTTGTCCCAGCCGCCGCCGCATTAAGTGCGGTCGGCTGGTCATGTGACAGGAAATGACGTCGCCGGGCGCGCATGCGCAGTTGTGCGCGTCGGCGATAACGGTCTGTTTATGTTTACAGGTTGGTGTAGCAACCCGCCTGCCAATGGAGAAGCGCGGCTATCGCGCATGCGTGGTGCAGCCCTTCCCACTAGGAAGATAATGAAGACATGTCACAAAGCAGAGTGACATGTGTGCGCTCGGTCCTAGCGCACTGTACTTATTGATAATGTGTTAGACTCCGTTGTTTGGATTGCTTCAGGCTGAAGCTTCCGAGACACATCTGCGATTTGTAAATCTCACACTACTCGCTATTACTCGCTTCCCCATTCATTAACATTGGACTCGCTAGACTCGCAACGAGTAGCGAGTCCTGTGCTCGGACTCGCTAGAGTCAAGCGATTCCGAGTAATTTAGGATTCGCCCATCACTATTGACCACAAGTTCTCAATGAGATTAAGATCTGGTGAGTTTCCAGGCCATGGATCCAAAATCTCTATGTTTTGTTCCCTGAGCCATTTAGTTATCACCTTTGCTTTATGGCAAGGTGCTCCATCATGCTAGAAAAGGCATTGTTGGGCGCCAAACTGCTCTTGGACGGTTGGGAGAAGTTGCTCTTGGAGGACATTCTGGTACCATTCTTTATTCATGGCTGTGTTTTTAGGCAAGACTGTGAGTGAGCCGATTCCTTTGGCTGAGAAGCAACCCCACACATGAATGGTTTCAGGATGCTTTACATTGGCATGAGACAAGACTGGTGGTAGCGCTCACCTCTTCTCTGAATAAGCTGTTTTCCAGATCTCCCAAACAATCAAAAAGGGGATTCATCAGAGAAAATTACTTTACCCCAGTCCTCAGCAGTCCACTCCCTGTACCTTTCCCCCAGTCCTCAGCAGTCAACTCCCTGTACCTTTTGCAGAATATCAGTCGGTCCCTGATGTTTTTTTTGGAGAGAAGTGACTCCTTTGCTGCCCTCCTTGAAACCAGGCCTTGCTCAAAGAGTCTCCGCCTCACAGTGCATGCAGAAGCACTCACACCAGCCTGCTGCCATTCCTGAGCAAGCTCGGCACTGCTGGTAGTCCGATCCCACAGCTGAAACAGTTTTAAGATACGGTCCTGGCGCTTGCTGGTCTTTCTTGGGCGCCCTGGAGCCTTTTTGACAACAATGGAAGCTCTCTCCTTGAAGTTCTTGATGATGCGATAGATTGTTGACTGAGGTGCAATCTTTCTAGCTGCGATACTCTTCCCTGTTAGGCCATTTTTGTGCAGTGCAATGATGGCTGCACGTGTTTCTTTAGAGATAACCATGGTTAACTGAAGAGAAACAATGATACCAAGCACCAGCCTCCTTTTAAAGTGTCCAGTGGTGTCATTCTTACTTAATCATGACTGATTGATCGCCAGCCCTGTCCTCATCAACACCCACACATGTGTTAATGGAACAATCACTAAAACCATGTTAGTTGCTCCTTTTAAGGCAGGACTGCAATGATGTTGAAATGTGTTTTGGGGGTTAAAGTTCATTTTCTAGACAAATATTGACTTAGCAAGTAATTGCTGTTAAGCTGATCACTCTTTATGACATTCGGGAGTATATGCAAATTGCCATTAGTAAAACTGAAGCAGTAGACTTTGTTAAAATTAATATTTGTATCATTCTCAAAACTTTTGGCCATGACTGTATTTGGTTGCACAACCTTTAGCCAAAATAACTGCGATCAACCACTTCCGGTAACCATCAATGAGTTTCTTACAATGCTCTGCTGGAATTTTAGACCGTTTATCTTTGGCGAACTGCTCCAGGTCCCTGATATTTGAAGGGTGCCTTCTCCGAACTGCCATTTTTAGATCTCTCCACAGGTGTTCTATGGAATTCAGGTCTGGACTCAATGCTGGCCACCTTAGAAGTCTCCAGTTCTTTCTCTCAAACCATTTTCTAGTGCTTTTTGAAGTGTGTTTTGGGTCATTGTCCTGCTGGAAGACCCATGACCTCTGAGGGAGACCCAGCTTTCTCACACTGGGCCCTACATTATGCTGCAAAATTTGTTGGTAGTCTTCAGACTTCTTAATGCCATGCACACGGTCAAGCAGTCCAGTGCCAGAGGCAGCAAAAGCAACCCCAAAACATCAGGGAACCTCCGCCATGTTTGACTGTAGGGACCGTGTTCTTTTCTTTGTAATGCCTCTTTTTTTCTCCAGTAAACTCTATGTTGATGCCTTTGCCCAAAAAGCTCTACTTTTGTCTCATCTGACCAGAGAACATTATTCCAAAACGTTTTAGGCTTTCTCAGGTAAGTTTTGGCAAACTCCAGCCTGGCTTTTTATGTCTCGGGGTAAGAAGTGGGATCTTCCTGGGTGTCCTGCCATACAGTTCCATTTCATTCAGACGCCGACGAATAGTGCGGGTTGACACAGTTGTACCCTCGGACTGCAGGGCAACTTGAACTTGTTTGGATGTTAGTCGAGGTTCTTTATCCACCATCCGCACAATCTTGCGTTGAAATCTCTTGTCAATTTTTCTTTTCCGTCCACATCTAGGGAGGTTAACCACAGTGCCATTGGCTTTAAACTTCTTGATGACACTGCGCACGGTAGACACAGGAACATTCAGGTCTTTGGAGATGGACTTGTAGTCTTGAGATTGCTCATGCTTCCTCACAATTTGGTTTTTCAAGTCCTCAGACAGTTCTTTGGTCTTCTTTCTTTTCTCCATGCTCAATGTGGTACACACAAGGACAGAGGACAGAGGTTGAGTCAACTTTAATTCATGTCAACTGGCTGCAAGTGTGATTTAGTTATTGCCAACACCTGTTAGGTGCCACAGGTAAGTTACAGGTGCTGTTAATTACACAAATTAGAGAAGCATCCCATGATTTTTCTAACAGTGCCAATACTTTTGTCCACCCCCTTTTTTATGTTTGGTGTGGAATTATATCCAATTTGGCTTTAGGACAATTCTTTTTGTGTTTTTTCATTGAAGACGAATTAAAGCCCGAAATTCATGGGGTCACGCCAATATTAGACATGACCGCCATGAATTTCTAGTAAAGTTTAAAAAAAAACACAACACAGAGAGAAAATTCTTTATTAGAAAAAATAACAAAACACACAGACTACATCTTTATTAAAAAATGATCTTCCATCCGACGTAGTCCAATCCAGTTTTTTTCTTTAGCTCAGCTACATCTCTGGTAGAGAACCTGCACCAGAGATGTAGCTGAGCTGTGCACCTGGCCGTGGGAATGTTCATGTGAGTTCATGCTGCATGAACTCACATGAACCCTGACAACACCGCGGCTACTTCAAATGAACAGCTGCTCTGCATCAGCTGATCATTTGAAATAACCGTCGGGAAAGCCAGCGGTGAGAAAACTTCACCGCCGGCTTTCCTGCTCTGTCCTGCGCTCCCCACTCCTGGATGCCCCCCCCCACCTGATACTAAGTTAGGACCGGGTGGGGGGAGAAGCTCCAGGGAGCGGGGAGGGGGCATCAGGGAGCGGGGAGCGCAGCACAGAGCAGGAAAGCCGGCGGTGAAGTCTTCTCACTCCTGCCGGCTTCCCAGCCCTGGTCCTTTGCTCCCCGCTCCCTGGTGCTGCGCTCCCTGCCCGATCCTAACTCAGGATCGGGATGGGAGGCAGCGGGGGGAGCGGAGGATCGGGATGGGAGGCTGCAGGGGGCAGAGTATTGGGCTGAATGATTTTTTAAAAGCTTTTAAACAATCATGCCCCCATTTCAGCCATTTCCTCTGCCCCCAGACCACTTTATAGGGTCCTTTTGGTGAACGAACTGTTATCGAACATAACTTCAAACTGCCGAATTTGAAGCTAATTGTTTGCATTCGTCGAATGACTCGAAGACCGCTCAATACAGCTCGAATTTGAGTTTGGCGAACATTTTGAATCGAACATCGCTCATCTCTACCTACTTTATAATATCACTACTTGTAGTTCCCAGCATTGCCCGGAATTTTAACTAACTGTTCTTAGCTATAATAAAATAGAATTGGTTAACAAAGTGTTTATTCTCTCTGCTGAGATACAGAGTATGCAAAAGTAATACAGGGGCTATGTATGTGACCCGCCCAGGGGTCTTTGGAAACTCTGTATCCGGGCGTTTACTGTAAGGGGATGTCACTAGTAGCCCGGACTCATACCCTGGGGTCACTTGGTAAAAGGGAAAAATTATTAAAAGAAACCAATAATAAAGTCTCGTGACGCCACCTGAAGTTTCTGGTGATCTCACCAGCGCCACTCTCAAACCACCAGGGATGGTGGTATTGCAGTCAGTTAACAACGCTCCTTGCAGCTTGAGCGGTGTCCCCGGGGCAGTGCTGCTGCCGAACAGGATGTTGTGGCAGCAGTTGCTTCTTAACTTAACAGAATACTGGCAACAGTTCCCAGTAGTTCAGGTACACAGTTACACAGTCTTTGCGGGTAGCTGGTTGGGTAGTCACCGAAGGGAATAAAGTATTTTTGGGGCTCTCAGGAGTTCCTTCTTTAGTACTTCCACTGTCCTCTGTTGTTGCACCTCTTTTCTATCCTTACGCTGCCACATACAACCCACTTCCTACCAGGCATGTCGGGTGTGATGAGGTGACCCTTCTTCTTTAAGGGGCTCAACCCAGTTTGAGGATACCTGGTGGGGCTGCACGTTGTGGATGAGGTCGGGGGCTGCTTGACAGACCTATGACCCACCGGTATTGGCAGCTCAGGGCTGGACTCGCCTGCACCGCGACTCAGAGCCGGTACCCTGTTGAGGACTGGAATTCCCCCAGACCATTTACTCGGACAGTCTGGCACTAGGTCTCCCCTTTCTGCCTGGGTCGCCACTCCTTTTCAGGTGCTCTCACTGTGGTGTCCCTCTAGGACTTGTTCCTTGCTTCTCTCCTCAGACTAGACTTTCCTCTTCTCCTCTCTTTTTCCGACTGTCTCTTTCCCGCTCCTTCTACCCTAACACTCCTCCCACCGGGACCGGTTACCCTGGTAACGGGTTAGCTGATTGGTACCCTAATCTAGGTGTAGGGATGCTTGAAAGAGAGCCTCAGTTCAACATTATCCCCTCCAATGACTGGGATACCGCACACTCTGTTTTGGGTGCAGTACACCTACTGTAGCGCACTGACCAGGGCTCCTGGTGTAATACAGGGGCTATGTGAGACCTCTGTAATACTGGGGGCTGGGTGTGGCCTCCTGCTGTATACTGGGGGATGTTTTTGGCCTCCTGCTGAATACTGGGGGCTGTATGTGGCCTCTTGATGTAATAATGGGGAAGTGTGTGGCCTCCTACTGTATATTGGTGGCTGTCTGCTGCCTCATGCTGTATACTGGGGTCTGTCTGTGGCTTTGTGCTGTAATACTGTGGGCTGTGTGTGGCTTTCTGAAGTATATTGGGGCTGTGTGGCCTCTTTATGTATACTGGGGGCTGTGTATGGGATGTTACTGTATACTAGGGGCTATGTGCAGTCGCCTGCTGTATAATGGAGCTGTGCAGGCTCCTGCTGTATACTGAGGTCTGTGCGGCCTCCTGCTATATACTGGGGCTATGTGTGGGCTTGTCCTGTATACTGGGGTCTGTGTGCGGCCTCCTGCTGTATACTGGGGGCTGTGTGTGGCCTCCTTCTGTATACTGGGGACTGTGCAGTCTTCTGCTGTATCCTAGGGGCTGTGTGAGGCCTCCTGCTGTATACTGGGGGATGTGTTTGGCCTACTTCTATATACTGAGGACTGTGCGGCCTCCAACTGTATCCTGGGGGCTTTGTGTGGTCTCCTGCTGTATACTTGGTGCTATGTGTTGGCTTGTGCTGTATACTGGGGCTGTGTGCAGCCTCCTGCTGTATACTGGGGGCTGTGTGGGGCATCCTATTGTATACTGGGGACTGTGTGGCCTCCTGCTGTGTCCTGGGGGCTGTGTGCGGCCTCTTGCTGTATACTGGGGGCTGAGTGCGGCCTCCTTCTGTACACTTGGGGCTGTGTGCGGGCTCTTCCTTCTGTATACTGGGGGCTGTGTAAGCGGCTGCTGTAAACTGGGGGATATGGGGCCTCCAGCTGTATACTGGGGCTGTGTGTGAGCTTTTGCTGTATAATTGGGGTTGTGTGAAGCCTCCTGCTGCCTATTGGGGGCAGAATGTGGCATCCTGCTTTATACTGGGGGCTGTGTGTGGCAATTTGTTATAAGAATAGCACAGAGGTGTGTTAGTTGATTTGGGGTTTGTGTGGTTGCTGCTTCACTGAGAGTCTTGTCAGAAAAGTGTGCGGCATTTTCCAGAATTCCATGACTTCGACAAGCTTCCCAGAATGTCCTTTGTTCCCTATAGTAACCAATCAGAAGTTGAGCTGTGATTGGTTGCTATAGGTCACCTGATAAATACCCAGGCTAACTGTCAAAACAGCCAGGGCAGTATGTATTACCTCACACATACAAACAGTAAATAAGGCTTTTTTTTGGCCATTGACTGGGGGGTGAGGGTTAAAATGTCCATTCAAAACATAGTCTATGATGTTGTCAAATAAGATGGCTGTTCAAAATTTTGCGGTTGTAAATGCGATGGTGGATATAGATACACATACACTCAGCTTTATATATTAGATTTGCCCTGACAAATTCCTTTTAAGGTGGTCAGATGGCATTTGCTATAAGTGCTGGCTTCTATATGCAATCTAAAAGTTAAAATTTCTGTACTTCTGACTAAAGCTGGCCATACAAATTTAATGGCTCTCGGCTGAATGATGCATTAGCTGATCATCTACCAACAGTCATCTCCGCTAACTCTCACATATACAGGAGGTGTTAAGCTGGGGGAGCCAGCCGGTGATTCTCTATGAGAAACTGATTAGTAGGATGGCGTCTTATCTCCTGGAGAACAAAATGATCGGCAGTTCAAAATTGAATATGCGTCATCAAAATCTCCCCTGTTCATCAGTCTGCCGGTGATAATGCACACATTAGACCAGAGGTCCCCAACTTTTCTGACCTTGACAGGCAAATCTAGCTCTGAGAGAGGGTCATGAGCCACATCCAGCTCTGAAAGGGGTTCGAGAGCCACATCCAGCTCTGAGAGAGGGTCATGAGCCACATCCAGCTCTGAAAGGGGTTCAAGAGCCACATCCAGTTCTGAGAGACTGTCGAAAGCCACATGCAGCTCTTAGAGAGAGTCGTGAGCCACATCCAGCTCTGAGAGACGGTCGAAAGCCACATCCAGCTCTTAGAGAGGGTCGTGAACCACATCCAGCTCTGAGAGACGGTCGAAAGCCACATCCAGCTCTGAGAGAGGGTCATGAGCCACATGTAGCTCTGAGAGAGGGTTGCGAGCCCCATCCAGCTGAGACAGGGTCGCGAGCCATATCCAGCTCTCAGTAACGACACCCAGACCCGATCACGGGTAAAATGACAGCCAAAGCTTTTCCACAGAAATCACACCGATTCAGTATACCAAGGTCAAGGACTTACCACCATCAAAGATCTGCTCTTCTATGTGGGACTATTCAAAAAGGTTAGCTAGACCTAGTGCTTGGAAGACAGTCACTACACTGTGTTCCAAATTATTATGCAAATTGATTATAGGTGTCATAGGGTTTTATTTTATTTTTTTCAATGAAACCCATTGATGGTATTTTGTCTCAGGGTTCTTTGGATCATTGAAATCATTCTCAGATATCTGTGATAATTAGTTTGGCAGATGAGCCCAATAAAAGGAAAACTGGGTGTTCCACAATATTACGCAGGCCACAGTTTTCAAGTAACATGAGAAAGAAAAAGGATCTCTCTGCTGCCGAGAAGCAACAAATAGTGCAATGCCTTGGACAAGGGATGAAAACATTAGATATTGCACAAAAACTTAAGCGTGATCATCGTATTATGAAGAGATTTGTGGCTGATTCTGAGCACAGACATGTTCATACAGATAAAGGCAGAATGAGGAAGGTTTCTGTCAGGCAAGTTCATCAGATTAAGAGAGCAGCTGCTAAAAAGGCCTTACAAACCAACAAACAGATATTTGAAGCTGCTGGTGCCTCTGGAGTCCCTCAAACCTCAAGGTGTAGGATCCTTCAAAGGCTTGCTGTGGTGCATAAACCTACTATGCGGCCACCCCTAAACAGTGCTCACAAGCAGAAACAGTTGCAGTGGGTCCAGATATTCATGAAGACTAATTTTTAAACAGTCTTGTTTACTGATGAGTGCCGAGCAACCCTGGATGGTCCAGATGGATGGAGTAGTGGATGGTTGGTGGATGCCACCATGTCCCAACAAGGCTGCGACATCAGCAAGGTGGTGGAGGAGTCATGTTTTGGGCTGGAATCATTGGGAAACAGCTGTTTAAGCCCCTTTAAGGTTCCTGAAGGTGTAAAAATGACCTCTGCAATGTATATAGAGTTTCCAACTGAGAACTTTCTTCCATGGTACAAAAAGCAAAAACGTGCCTTTAGGAGCAAAATCATCCTCATCTATGTCAATGCACCATCTCATGCTACAAAGAATACCTCTGTGTCATTGACTGCTATGGGCATAAAAGGAGATAAACTCATGGTGTGGCCACCATCTTCCCCTGACCTTAACCCTATAGAGAACCTTAGGAGTATAATCAAGCAAAAGATCTATGAGGGTGGGAGGCAGTTCACATCAAAACAGCAGCTCTGGGAGGCTATTCTGATATCATGCAAAGAAATGCAAGCAGAAACTCTCCAGAAACTCACAATGGCCAGGGTCACATTTGCGTTATGACCCTAGCCTGCCGGATTCCGGTTTTATCTTAGAACTTTTTCCAGCGCCGCATAGCGTTATCGCTATGCGGTGCTGGAAACCGCTGCCCTTAGTTACCCGCTGTTTACCTTAATGACCTGTCACACAGGCAGCGGCTTGGAGTGCGCTTTACAGCGCCGCACAGGAAACGCTGTCTGCAACGGTTTCCTGTGCGGCGCTGTAAAGCGCGCTCCGAGCCTCTGCCTGTGTGACAGGTCGTTAAGGTAAACAGCGGGTAACTAAGGGCAGCGTTTTCCAGGGCGCTGGAAAAAGTTCTAAGATAAAACTGGAATCCGGCAGGCTAGGGTCATAACGCAAATGTGACCCTAGCCTATATCAATGGATGCTAGAATTGTGAAGGTGATATCAAAGTAGGGTTAAATAGCTTTTTATTTCAGTGAATGTGACCTGTTAATGTTGCAAATTCAACAAATAATCATTTTCAGTTCTTTCAAACATATCAAATGTTTACAAACTCTACTGTGCCGAATAATTTGGAACAGGGCATTTAGAGTTTTTTTAATTTTGAAAATTATACTGTTAACATAGGGAGATTTCTTCAATAAAATTTGATGTATACTCTAACGGGTGATGACTTTTATTACACTGACTGTCATTTGCACTGACCATTTAGGAAAATCAGAGAAAAAGAATATTTGCATAATAATTTGGAACACAGTGTAGTTCAAGGCCAGGGTCTGACTTGCATCAACCCTTACCTTAGCCTGCCAGATATGTTAAAAACGTAGCCTTTAGCAGGCTTAGCGTATAGCATTATCAGCATGTAACGCTATGCACCACTGCCTATGTATCCCTATGGCAACATGGTGCTTACCGTAGCCGCCGGCTCCACAGAGAATCCCCGGATATGCGCTATTGAAGAGCGCACAGGAAACACGGTTTGCAGCGTTTTCCTGTGCGCTCTGCAATAGCGCATATCCGGGGATTCTCTGTGGAGCCGGCGGATGCGGTAAGGATCATGTTGCCATAGTGATACATAGGCAGTGGTGCATAGCGTTACATGCTGATAACGCTATGCACTGCTCCTGCCAGAAACTAAATTTTTCACGGATCCGGCAGGCTGAGGGCTGCCGCAAATCAGACCCTACCCTTAGACTGTTGTCTGAAACTGTCAATATTGGTGGGTTCGACTGACATTAGTCCTTTGTGTACGAGGGTCTTAAAAATGAATGTGAGATTGGGGAACTGAAGGCAAATAATGACACTCATACAGTTTCCAGACTAAGAAAGGAAAATCCACTCTTATACAGTATATGTCATAACGGCTGCAGTGATAGTTACAGTAGATATGATCCTAGTGGATGCCAATCCTGCTGTAACTTGAATCTACTGTAAGGTATTTCCGATGTGATGAAACAACAAGGGACGATCCAGCACTCTTGTCAGTAAGATCTGAAGCCACAAGTGTATGACACGGAGAATAGTGATGACATGATCCTTAGATCAACTAAATGTCTGAGAAATGGATGACGAGAAGATAAAAGAAACACGAGGTATGGAGTATTGCGAATCTTCTGGGAAATGTGAAGAGGAATGTATTAGCTGGTGGTTACATTTTTCTGAGAAACTTAATGATGTCACCACATGAACCTGATTTGCAATTTATAAGCCACGTAATTTACTGTGGATGACATTAGGAAATGTCAGTGCTGGTGGAGGGGCTGCTGAAAGATGTCATGGGGCCAGGGAAATTAACATAAAACCATTACATATGTAAGGATTGGAACGTAAGACCCTATAGCTAATAGATTACATGCTGGTAATCTCTGTAACCAGACTGATGTAACGGTGCATACACTCAAGCGTGCACTGTGGATTCAACTAGAGATGAGCGGTGCAAGAGTAAATTTAGCCAGATGCTTCCTGCCTTGGACAGAGACATGTGCATGCTGGAGTATCAAGAAAAGCTTGTAGACAATCTTAGGACTGGTTTTCCCCAACACAGCAGTGAGGGACAGACAGGGGTGCACCAAGCCCTCTGCCGCCTGAGCCACAATGTATTGGAGCAGTTGCATGAGGTGTGAGGGCCCCCTGCCCAACAGTTCTACACCTGTCACTTATACCCCAGTTCCAGATCAATGTTTAACCTTGAAATGGATGTTCCATACCCTGTGGCATTCACAAAGGCTACACCATTATACAATTTTTATCTGGGTCAATTAAAGCCACATTCATGGTGTCTGGCCCTAATTTTTGGAAACATATAGGTTTTTCTTGGGATGTTTTTGTTGAGTGTGACATGAATTTAGCAGGGCTCTCTGAGCACCATGCCTACGGCCTTGTCTACACACCTCCGCTGTCAGTATTTAGCGGTTCTCCGCTAAATACTTAGGTTTTTTCCGAGAAGCGGAGGTACGTGTGTGCCGGCGCTTTCTGCGGACGCAGCCCATGGTTACCCGATGTGTATTGTGGTAACCATTTCACACAGCAGGCTGCCTAGTGTCCGCTTTCCCAGAGCGGACAAAGATATGCTGCTAGCAGCATTTCCCTGTGCGCTCGGCTTAAGCAGACACTAGGCAGCCTGCTGTGTGAAATGGTTACCACAATACACATCGGGTAACCATGGGCTGCGTCCGCAGAAAGCGCCGACACACACGCACCTCCGCTTCTTGAAAAAAACCTAAGTATTTAGCGGAGAACCGCTAAGTACTTACAGCGTAGGTGTGTGGACATGGCCTACATGTGTCACTCATCTCCCTGTTCCTGGGGAATATATATAGGCCTTTTCAAATCTGCATTTTGGCTGTGTTTGCCTGCGTTTCTGTTTGTATGCATTTTTACGCCTAACAACGCATCCAAACGCATGCGTTAACACACCCATAGGTTGCAATGTAAAATGCATTGCAAAAGCATGCAAAAACGCATGTAATTTTGCAAAAATGCAAAACGCATGTGTTTTTGCAAATGGAGCCAAAAACGTGGGCTGCTGCGTCTAGGACTGTGTTTGCAAAAAACGTATGCGTTTTGTGTTTTTGCAAAATGACATGCGTTTTTACATGCATTTGCAATGCGTTTTGCATTGCAGCCTATGTGTGCATTAATGCATGTGTTTGTATGTGTTTTTAGCATTAAAAACGCATTCAAAAACAAATGCAGTCCAGCCATACATGTGAACTGGGCCTATCACTTTTTCTGGTTTCTGCACCTTATTTGAGCTGTTTTGGCATCTTTTCGACTCCTTTTAAGGTGTTGTGTTGTCTATGCCCTTGAACTTGCCTCCCACTGATTTCATTGGGTTTCGATAGTTCAACAAACTGTTTGTTCAACAGTTCAGTGAGCATATGCCAATTATTTATATAGCGCCATGGAATATAGTGGCACTATATAAATAATAATAATAAAAATAATAATAATAATTCAAAAACCGAACCCAAACTTCAAAAGGTTCGCTCATTTCTAGTAGTAAGGTAACATTGATTCCTCTGCACATCTACACAAAAGAGGCATAAGCTCTCTTTACTATAGAAAAGGTAGCTGCTTGGAAATACAAGGCATTTAATATGCAGTATACTCATTACTAAATTAGCCATGGTCCAGTCACAAACATGAGATTAGAATATTAAAAGTAGAGGCTATCCTGGAAACCCGAGTCTAAGGCCAAACCTATAAAAAGCTGGGTGACACAAAAGAAAGATGTTTGTAGTTGGGGGTCAGCCGATGCTGATGTGATTCATATTTAATTTCTCCTTCCCCCAAAGGAAACAGAAGAATAACTTTAGACTGGTAGTTAGGTATTTCTGTATTTCCACCATTTTCCCATTTTATTGTTAAAACTATTTTGTATATCTGTCTGTCCTTTTTATTTTTATCTTTTATATCTTTTTATTATAGGCGCTGTAATTTTTAGAATAAAGCTCAAAAGTTTAATGTGTTTGATTCTCGTATGCTCTAAAGAATCCATAGCCTTATAGAGAGTGTGTCACTCAGTTGATTGTCATACAGTATATATATCGGGGACTCATCACCCAATGTGTTTGATGAGTAGTACAACATGCTGTGTAACAGGGGTGTGTGGACTGTGTCGGGGTGTGATTTCTGTTCACTTTATAGCCTAGATCAGAGGTTGGGTGCTGGATTGATTGAGCGGACATAAATTGACCCTTGCAGCCTGCACTCCAAGTCATGTGCTGAGAAGAAGGTATATGATGCATAGTCTGATATAAAAAATTTCCAATGGATTCCTTAAAGTAAGAAAAGAATGAGAATTACTAATCCAGCGATAGTCTTATAATTATGTAAGGATATTTTTTGCCTTTCATATAGAAAAAACATTTATGAAAATGTATACAGTATATTAAGGAATATGAAGGTTTTTATTATGAAATTTTCCTTTAAAGGATACAGTATATTAGGGAATATGAAGGTTTTTATTATGAAATTTTGCCTTAAAACCCCCCTCGCTTCTGTACTTTTAGTTTCAGTACTTTCAGATGAAAGCGAGAGGGGAGGGTTTGGATTACAGATGATAGGCATGCCCACAGGGGAGGAAAAAGAAACAGCCCCATATAGTAACGTAATGCTGCACACATCAGTCATCTGCTGCCCTGTTTTCCAGGAGTTTTATGACACTTTTCTCTGCAATCAAACATGGAATCATTCAAGTAAAGGTCTGATTGCATTCAGCATCCCAGTGCCTGTAAGGCACCAGCTTCACTTTATAACCCTAAATCCTGCTGGTTGGTTCCCTTTAAAAAATATAGAAACCCAGCAAAATGGAGTTCTACCCATGTCCCCATTTAAACCTTACCTCATAAGTGATCCATTCAACGCTACACAAGATACCTATTTCCGTGAACTTGAAAGCGGAGCTGACCGCGACAACCCTGCGGCTACCTCTGCAGCTTGTTTTGTGGATTGAAAACTGTAGTAAGTAATTGAATTTTTTGAAAGTATACATTTGATTTAAAAGTACAGCTTTAGAAAAACAAATCACATGTCATTTGTAATATCAAGCAATGGGATTTGTAAGAAACAGCTGTATTTTTTACTTTTTTTCTCCGGTTGCATAGAAAGGTTAACCTCCGGTGGACTCCATCCTTCACCAATCCAACCCAAGCTCCGGCATGTCATCTCTAATTGGGATTTTAAACAAGTCTGACCTACTGTGCGAATTGCTACAGGGTTCTCAGTGTCATCTAAGTCTTCACCATTGCTGGCACCGCACATCTTACATCCCCTGATCAGCAGGCTGTAGCGTGATCAGCTCAACCACCAAAGTACGTTTTTATGAAAGGCAAATTAAAGATTATATAAAAGAATAGGATTATTCTCTATAGGAATAGGATTATTTTTTTGGACAACGTCAATAATGTAAACATCAGGCGTACAAAAATGCAAAATGTAGCGTTTTTCAGGATTGGCAAAAAAATACCACCGACTGCATCCGGAAGGATCCAGCATGAATTAACATGATGGCCCACTTGGCCTGTAAGGATATACCATTGTTTATTATCTGTACTCATAACATCACAGTATGCATTATTCATGTCCAGTGACATCACTGTATTTATTATTTCCATACCGTGATATCACTGTTTTTATAACCTCTGTGCTGTAACATGACTGTGTGCATTATTCCTATTCAGTATTACATTTGTGAGCCAATCCTTTGACTTGAAGATTCTTTATTATTCCTGTAATGTGACATCGCTACATTTATTCCTATACTGTGATGTCACTCTGTTCATTACATCTGTGCTGTGACATCACTATGTTCCGTAGCCACTGCATGCAACGTCATAATGTTTATTCTCCAAATTCTGTGGCATCACTGTGATTGTTTGTTTTCTATACCATCACTAGGTGCTTTCACATTGGGAGGGCCCCCTGTGCCCTCTCTGTGACCTCCTGTGCCTCTCTGTGCCCCCCTGTGTGATCTTTTTGCTCTCCCTGTGGCCCTCTCTGTGGCCCCCTGTGCCTCTCTGTGTCCCCGTGTGATTTTTCTGCTCTCTCTGTAGCCCCCTGTGCCCTCTCTATGATCCCCTGTGCCTCTCCGAACCCCCGTGTGCAATCTGTTTGCCCTTTCTGTGGCCCCTGTGCCCTCTCAGTGGCCCCTGCTTGCTTCCCTGTGCTCCCCTGTGTGCTGTCTGTGCTCCCTCTCTGCCACGCTGTGCACTAACTGTACGGTACATTACAGGATCTGTGGTGATGTTGACCCGCCCAGGCCGGGGTACTTCCAGCTCAGTCACGGTTTCAGGGGGACGCTATCACGGGTGGCTGCACCCGAGTCCGTGGCCCTGGGGTCGGTGACTTCTTAAAATACAGTTTTTATTAGGATAATTTATGACGCCACCTGTAGTACCTGGTGAGGGATCACCAGCGCCGCCACAGTCCTCCGGAGGGTGTTGGAATTGCGGCAAGGGTGGTATAGCTTTCTATAGGTAAAGCTGGGCCTCCGGGGCAGTGATGGCTGAAATAAAAGTCACTGATCACGGCACATAGATACGACAGCAAGTTCACTCTTTCCGGGTACTTTACTGAAAACGAGCATCCAATGAATACGCAGTTCACAGTGCAGTAACGATGGAATTCACAGGTGACCCTTCAGGTAACTGTAGGCGGATGCAAGGCCGAGTGGAGGTGCCGGTGGTGTGCCTTAGTTAACGAACCCGTGTCCTTTTAGCCCTGCCCGGGTAAGTCTCTTCCCAGTCCCGCTGAGGTAGTAATGGAGTTCCTCTCTCTCTCCCTCTCTGCTGCTTGGACCCCAACCTCTTGAGGAAACAGGTGGACTGCTCGCATGAGTGGCAGGGTGCTGCGGCTGATAAACAGGTTACAGCAACCGGTTGATGGCTACGGAGGTGGACTCCGTGGTGGACTGGGGAAGCTCCCCGGAGTATGGTCGCACCGCACTGGGGTTCCCTCTCTCTCGGGCCCAGACTCACGCGTCAGGCACCCTCTCTCAAGGTCCCCTCGGGACCTCCTTTCATCTTCCCTCACGTCTAGTCTGCAACTCGCCTGTTCTGGCCTTCCGACTCTCCTAACCCTCCCCCGGGGGCACCACCCCGACTTGAGTGTGGGAGTGCTGGAATTGGGTCCCTCCTACCATCCCTGCATCCACTTACAGTAGGGATAATTACACTGATTTATGGGTGTAATACCCCAGTGTGATGCCTGACCAACAGGGGCGCCACAATGTCACAGTCATATGATGTGTCAAATGCACCTGGCTCCACCCATGCACGTGTCTGATCACATGACTATGAGAGCCCCATAGGTCCTGTATGCTTAGCTGTAACATAGTAACATAGTAACATAGTTTTTAAGGTTGAAGGAAGACTTTAAAGGGGTTGTCCGGGCTTATTTTTTATTTCATATTTATATCTAGGCTGCAAAATGTTGACAATCTGCAATATACATGTTGTCAACATTTTGCAGGGTTTCCTAGATATAAACACATTTACTGATGGCAGAGAGTGTCCAGGGGGTGTGATTGTGCATACTGGTCGTTTACACCTACTCTAGCACAATCACACCCCCTCCCCTATACCTAGTATGGCCAGCCACCCCCAGGCCATACATGCCCGCCCCCTGCCCACTAAACACTATGTAATGAAACCACCCCCAGGGCTCCTACTGGCCGCCCCAGCCCCTAAATCACCACCCACCCTCTGCAAAACAGCGGTCCCCAGTGCACTGATACAAGGTGCCGAAACCGCTGCTGTGAAAGCGATTCCGGCACACTGTGTCAGTGCAGCAGGGGACCCGCTGCATATCTGTGCCGCTCACCCTCCTCTTGTGCAGCCGGTCACGGTCCGCCCTGGTCCCGGTCATCTGCAGCCGGGCTCCACACTCTGCAGCCGGGCTCCACACTGCAGCCGTATCTGTAATGTGTGCGGAGCGGTGCCCGTCGCCTGATCTCTTCAGACCTCCAGTACCATAGAGCTGGTGGAGCGGTTTAGAGAGGACCGCTCCACAGCCTCTGCTCTATGGTACTGGAGGTCTGGGGAGATCGGGCGACGGGCACCGCTCCGCACACACAGCACAGATACGGCTGCAGTGTGGAGAGCCCGGCTGCAGTGTGGAGCCCGGCTGCAGAGTGTGGAGCCCGGCTGCAGATGACCGGGACCAGGGCGGACCGTGACCGGCTGCACAAGAGGAGGGTGAGCGGCACAGATATGCAGCGGGTCCCCTGCTGCACTGACAGTGTGCCGGAATCGCTTTCACAGCAGCGGTTTCGGCACCTTGTATCAGTGCACTGGGGACCGCTGTTTTGCAGAGGGTGGGTGGTGATTTAGGGGCTGGGGCGGCCAGTAGGAGCCCTGGGGGTGGTTTCATTACATAGTGTTTAGTGGGCAGGGGGCGGGCATGTATGGCCTGGGGGTGGCTGGCCATACTAGGTATAGGGGAGGGGGTGTGATTGTGCTACAGTAGGTGTAAACGACCAGTATGCACAATCACACCCCCTGGACACTCTCTGCCATCAGTAAATGTGTTTATATCTAGGAAACCCTGCAAAATGTTGACAACATGTATATTGCAGATTGTCAACATTTTGCAGCCTAGATATAAATATGAAATAAAAAATAAGCCCGGACAACCCCTTTAAGTCCATCTAGTTCAACCCATAGCCTAACATGTTGATCCAGAGGAAGGCAAAAAAAACCCCATGTGGCAACACTTAACTCCACATTGGGGGAAAAAATTCCTTCCTGACTCCAGATATGGCAATCAGACTAATTCTGATGTCGGCGGCGTGGGTGATGGCATGAGCGGGGAGTTGTGCATTCCAGGCATCGGTTGCAGGTGGCGTCAGGTCCGGATTTTAGTGACACCACTGGTGGTAGTGTGCAAGGGGCCACTACTGCCAGCGGGCACTATATTTGCACATCTATCACTTGGTTATACAAATATAGCTACCACAACTTGTGTTGGCCAATCAGAGGATAGGAGGACAGCGGAATTGCATGACAGACGCCACAAGGTAATTATTATATAGGATAAGAATATTGTGCTTTTAATATTTCTGCTGGGACATCACTGTGTGCATGATCCTTCCATTATGATTTGTTTATTTTTAGTTTTATCAAATCACTTTATATAACGTCACTATTTGCTAACACTATATGGAATATCCTTATATTAGGATAATGTGTGCATCTTTATGTTGTGACATCACTATGTGCTTGATTCTTATGCCACGCCCACTCCAGGGTCGGGGAAGACTCGGGAGCCGGGCAGTTACTCATTGTTCCTCTTCACCTCTTCTTCAATTCTTTTCATAGGGACAGCCGGGGGCCGAGGCCCGGTCCCGTGACCCTGGTGGTGTCATTTTAATAAAGGGGATGATGTTAGGGAAAGTCTGAGGGGATAAAAGGAGTATTCGTGACGCCACCTGCGGTATGCGGATAGGGTGGCCGTCGCTGCTGAAGAATCTCTGGGGATGATGATCAGCAGCTTTGATAGTCCCACTCCCCGCAGGCAGAACGTATTCCCCAGGGCAGTGGAGTGGTTTCCCCTGGCTCGTACCTCATCAGTTGGTCACTGGGTCAGCAGTACCTCCGTTGTCATAGGCGGCCTCTGCGGCTGATGGTCGCCGCTAATAATAGCCTCTCACACCACAGCTGCAGTTCTGTTACTTTTACTCAGGTGTTAAACATGGCCACCGGGTACGCTCTCTGCCAGTCTCCCAGTACTTTACTCTTTCTCCAGAGCCAGGTTGGTACAGTCAAGCCACGGTTGGTGCCCTTACTCTGCCTTCTACACGTTACAGTCTCTGGTGGGTCTCTTCTCTCTCGGCGTTATAAGGGGTAACTTTCATCTGAGGCGAGGGGGTCGTCGTTCTGCCCCCCAGGCTCTCAATGCCCTCCGCTACACAGAACTCAGGTACCGGTAGCCATGGGTACTTCTGTGTGTCCCGGACACCATTAGGATTCCTCCCGAGCACTGTTCCCTACTTCGGCCGCCTTCCCCAAGATGTGTCGGGTGTTTGGCCACAGCTCCGTTAGAAATCTGAGGCCTCCGGTTTCAGCTCAGGCTTGAGGCTTCTGCACCGTCTGCAGGGCTGGTCCTTGTGTCCTCCACCAAACCCTGTGTTTCGTCAAATTCATCCATACAGGGGTCGATGCCTTGTCTGCACCCTTAGGGCTCTTCTGTCTTTCTGTCAGGCTTTCAATCCCGTGGGCGAGTGGGGTGGCATTGCTCCAACCCACGGGAGTTGGCACCACACCGCCTCTGCACTCCCGACTACCACCTCCATCAGTTGATGTTACTCTACCGTCTCCTACTACTGAACTCCTGAACTAACACTTTCCTGTCCCCCTTTTGTGGCCTGGGTCCTACCTCAGAGTCCACCCATTGTCCCGGGGGCTCGTCACTACATGTGTGTTGTATGTGTTGTGGCTCAACCATACCATCCCAACACCTGGAGAACAGGGGCACTATACTTCCTAACCACAGAAGTGCAGTACTTCTGGCGGCAGTTTACCCGGAGGGGCGACACAGTTCAACCCTAAACAAATCTCCAATATTTGAAGACTGTGTCCACCACAAACATTTCTTTGGTAACTTAGTGACTTTGAGATGTGTGAGACCCTGATTCCAGTTATGTAATATTTACTGGGCTGCTTGCTGTCATTTTCATAAAATTAGTGTTTTCTTTGCTGTAGATCTAGTAGTTCTCTGAATGTTGAGTCCTGAATAACACTGCCCACACCACTGACTGATAGCTTTCTGCCCATGTACAGTGCACACAGAAAGCTGGTAATCAGTGGTGGGGGCGGCTTATATATAGATCATGAATATAGAGGACAGCAGGGTACTCATCCGCTATTGATGACCTCATGCTCATAAAACAATGATTCTATCAAATCAACACTAAGCAGCCCAGTAAGTAACACATCGTTCAAATCAGGGTCTAGGTCTCCACATTATGTTGCTCTCAGATTAGGAGGCAAAAACCTGGTGCTAGATTCCTTTTAAGACATTTTGAGTGGTTTGGTCCTGAAAGCCCCAACAATTACTCAAAAAAGAGGCAGAAATGCTCAGCTAATACTCAATCACAGGCATAGGGGTGTGCAGGTGCAATAGAAAGTATATGGGTCTGTGGTGAACTCTTTTTATATTTGAGAATCAGATGAGCACAATAGCCTTTTCCTTCAAGAAATCAGTCAGGGGTTGCGGACCCATCAATCAAAACTGCTGCACTTACAACAAATCAAACTTTTTATAACATTTAATACCCCATTACAGGGAATATGTCACCTGGTTCTTGCTACCTCATCTGACAGAAACATAATGTAGGCAAAAAAAAAAAAACTGAATCTAACGAAGTATCAAATAGATTATTGTCTGTACCTGTTCTGATAGAATCAAATCATTTAGTTTTAGAAAAACAGCAGAGCTGGGAGAACTGCCGTAGCCCACACCAGGCTTTCAATAGAGATTGTGCATTGACAATGAGGTGTCAATCACAGCTGGGGCATGTTGGACTAGTGTGTGTGTGTGTTTGTGTGTGTGAGATTCTATGTGAAAAAGTATAAGACTGGCATCACCGTACATGTAGGTGCTGGCAGAAAATAATAATACTTACAAGAATTCTTGTGTGAGATTCTAGTCATGTAATGATAATCAAAGAGTAATAAAGCCTTTATTTTAAGTAAACAATAGCACACAGCCTGATAAGAGAGACACAGTTGATTTTTATTTTTAACCCCTACAACATACTGTCTTCAGACTACATAGCAAAACCCTGCAGACAGATTCCCTTTAAATTCAAATTAAAAATTGGAAACTGCATCCACCCTTGTGTTTCCTTAGGCAACCTATTACAGTTGTGGCCAAAAGTATTGACACCCCTGCAATTCTGTCAGATAATACTCAGTTTCTTCCTGAAAATGATTGCAATCACAAATTCTTTGGTATTATTATCTTCATTTAATTTGTCTTCAATGAAACAACACAAAAGAGAATGAAGCAAAAAGCAAAACATTGATCATTTCACACAAAACTCCAAAAATGGGCCAGACAAAAGTATTGGCATCCTCAGCCTAATACTTGGTTGCACAACCTTTAGCCAAAATAACTGCGATCAACCGCTTCCGGTAACCATCAATGAGTTTCTTACAAAGTTCTGCTGGAATTTTGGACCATTCTTCTTTGGCAAACTGCTCCAGGTCCCTGATATTTGAAGGGTGCCTTCTCCAAACTGCCATTTTTAGATCTCTCCACAGGTGTTCTATGGGATTCAGGTCTGGACTCATTGCTGGCCACCTTAGAAGTCTCCAGTGCTTTCTCTCAAACCATTTTCTAGTGCTTTTTGAAGTGTGTTTTAGGTCATTGTCCTGCTGGAAGACCCATGACCTCTGAGGGAGACCCAGCTTTCTCACACTGGGCCCTACATTATGCAGAAAAATTTGTTGGTAGTCTTCAGACTTCATAATGCCATGCACATGGTCAAGCAGTCCAGTGCCAGAGGCAGCAAAGCAACCCCAAAACATCAGGGAACCTCCGCCATGTTTGACTGTAGGGACCGTGTTCTTTTCTTTGAATGCCTCTTTTTTTCTCCAGTAAACTCTATGTTGATGCCTTTGCCCAAAAAGCTCTACTTTTGTCTCATCTGACCAGAGAACATTCTTCCAAAATGTTTTAGGCTTTCTCAGGTAAGTTTTGGCAAACTCCAGCCTGGCTTTTTTATGTCTTGGGGTAAGAAGTGGGGTCTCCTACCATACAGTCCCTTTTCATTCAGATGTCGACAGATAGTACGGGTTGACACTGTTGTACCCTCGGACTGCAGGGCAACTTGAACTTGCGTTGAAATATCTCATCAATTTTTCTTTTCCGTCCACATCTAGGGAGGTTAGCCACAGTGCCATGGACTTTAAACTTCTTGATGACACAGTGCACGGTAGACACAGGAACATTCAGGTCTTTAGAGATGGACTTGTAGCCTTGAGATTGCTCATGCTTCCTCACAATTTGGTTTCTCAAGTCCTCAGACAGTTCTTTGGTCTTCTTTCTTTTCTCCGTGCTCAATGTGGTACACACAAGGAAACAGAACAGAGGTTGAGTCAACTTCAATACATGTCAACTGGCTGCAAGTGTGATTTAGTTATTGCCAACACCTGTTAGGTGCCACAGGTAAGTTACAGGTGCTGTTAATTACACAAATTAGAGAAGCATCACATGATTTTTCTAACAGTGCCAATACTTTTGTCCACCCCCTTTTTATGTTTGGTGGGGAATTAGATCCAATTTGGCTTTAGGACAATTCTTTTTGTGTTTTTTCATTGAAGACAAATTAAATGAAGAAAATAATACCAAAGAATTTGTGATTGCAATCATTTTCAGGAAGAAACTGAGTATTATCTGACAGAATTGCAGGGGTGTCAATACTTTTGGCCACAACTGTAGATGCTTCAAATTAGAAAGTCCATCTTGTGTGAGGTAGTGCTCACTTATTACATTGGTGACACTGAGTAGGGGCAGATAGGGTCTTATCGTTTAAAGAGCTGGGCGACTTTGAAGCCGTAATTCTCACTGCTCACCTTGCAAAGTTGTGTAACACACAACCAGTATGATAGGCACAAATATGGCGGCTGCTGGAGGACCCACACTTCCACGTGCAATGCGGTCAATAATTCAGAGATTCCCAGGAACAATGTGTTGTTGGTCCGCGCTGCCACAGAAAACACATAATCGAAGGCTGCAAATTATAACACCTTATTGGATCCAACCGACGCGTTTCAGAGCCAGCTATGCTCCTTCATTAGGGTACACTCACCTAGCTGCACAATTCAGATACACAGCAATGGTGTTCTGTAAAAATTGTCCATTTGGTTTATTATCACTCATAAACCATGTATCAGCACATACCGTATATACTCGTGTATAAGCCGACCCGTGTATAAGCCGACCCCCCTACTTTTGCCCCCAAAACCTGGGAAAACCTATTGACTCGTGTATAAGCCGAGGGTGGACTCCAGCACAGGTATACAGCCCCCAGCAGTGTGGTATACAGGCCCCCCAATGGTAGTATACAGCAGCCTCCCCAGTGGTAGTATACAGCAGCAGCCCCAGTGGTATATACAGCAGCAGCTCCAGTAGTTAGTATACAGCATCCCCAGAGGTATATACAGCCCCAGTGGTAGTATACAGCATCCCCAGAGGTATATAACAGCCCCAGTGGTAGTATACAGCATCCCCAGAGGTAGTATACAGCAGCCCCAAAGGTATATACAGCAGCCCCAGTGGTAGTATACAGCAGCCCCAGTGGTAGTATACAGCAGCCCCAGTGGTAGTATACAGCAGCCCCAGAGGTAGTATACAGCAGCCCCAGAGGTAGTATACAGCAGCCTCAGAGGTATATACAGCCCCATTGGTAGTATACAGCAGCCCCAGAGGTATATATAGCCCCAGTGGTAGCATCCAGCAGCCCCAGAGGTATATACAGCCCCAGTGGTAGTATCCAGCAGCCCCAGAGGTATATACAGCCCCAGTGGTAGTATACAGCAGCCCCAGAAGTATATACAGCCCCAGTGGTAGTATACAGCAGCCCCAGAGGTATATACAGCCCCAGTGGTAGTATACAGCAGCCCCACAGGTATATACAGCCCCAGTGGTAGCATCCAGCAGCCCCAGAGGTATATACAGCCCCAGTGGTAGTATACAGCAGCCCCACAGGTATATACAGCCCCAGTGGTAGTATACAGCAGCCCCACAGGTATATACAGCCCCAGTGGTAGTATACAGCAGCCCCACAGGTATATACAGCCCCAGTGTAGTATACAGCAGCCCCACAGGTATATTCAGCCCCAGTGGTAGTATATACAGCCCCAGTGGTAGTATATACTGCCCCAGTGGTAGTAGATTGCAGCCCCAGCGGTAGTATACAGGGCCCCAGCAGTATATACAGCCCCAGTGGTATATACAGCCCCAGTGGTAGTATATACAGCCCCAGTGGTAGTAGATTGCAGCCCCAGCGGTAGTAGATTGCAGCCCCAGCGGTAGTATACAGGGCCCCAGTAATCCAGGGCCCCCCCAGCGTCTCTCCGGTCACCTGAAAAGCAAACTATACTTATCAGTGTCCGCTGTCCGCGCCCGCTCGCCTCTGCCGTGACAGTGCCGTCTGCGATCCTCCTTCTTCATGCGGCGTCTTCCGGTTTTCTGTGCTCGTCGCAGGGAATGACGTCATTCCCTGCGACGAGCACAGGAACCCGGAAGACGCCGCATGAAGATGGAGGATCGCAGACGGCAGACCGGGCAGAGGCGAGCGGGCGCGGACAGCGGACACTGATAAGTATAGTTTGCTTTTCAGGTGACCGGAGAGACGCTGGGGGGGCCCTGGATTACTGGGGATGCGGGGGCTGCTGTATACCGATGTATACATCGGTATGTACCAATGTATACATCGGTATACAGCACTGACTCGCGTATAAGCCGAGGGGGGTACTTTTCAGCCCAATTTTTGGGCTGAAAAACTCGGCTTATACGCGAGTATATACGGTAGTTTGCATTGTACTTCAGTATTTACAGAAAACACAATTTCCCATTACTTCTGCTACTTCCGCAGATACGCGAAACAGTCCTCAGAAACCTTTGTTAACACACTGGTTTGTTTCAATCGCTGATACATCTGCACAATTTAATGACTGACACCTGTCAGTGTACACAAAGTACCACTCTAGGTTTACCTGCTCTTGTAGCTTAGCAGGGTTCAGACTGGATCCTGCCAGTCTTTCCATCCAGGAGGTCACACACAGGGATCACCCACCAGGTCCTTGGACTTGCTCCGTGTCGGTACCTGTCATGAGTCCAGATCCACTGGACTCCAGTTACTTCCTGGACTTCTAGAAGCTCTAGGCAACTCCACTCCCGGGCATGCTTGTCTGCCATGTGGTTCAAACAGGAAGTGCAGGAACTTGCTTATTTTACATTCACATGACCAGGAAGGAGTCACATTATAACAGATATGACACACGCATGGGAGGTATGTGGATGTTCAGTCCCTCCCATCACTTCCGGTCATCCTATGAAGCCAGCCCGTTAAAATAAAGTAAGATACCTGGTACTACAAATCACAGGCAAATGATCTGATTTCACATCGCGACAGATCTCCGTCTGTGCGAATATACCAGCCACATGCGGTACATTGCTGGTATACCTTACACTCGGCAAACAGATTATTGACCAGAACTGATCATCCACTTTAATTTAACCCGGCCATCATGATTCCGTACAACATGGTGATGAATAATGAACTGAACTCTGATACTTTTTCTTCATAGATCTAAATCACAAGTTAACTCTAAATCTACATATAATCCAACCAACTTTAATTGGTTTGTTTCAATTTTTTTTTTCAATTCCCAAAATGAGCATATGGACTTCGGTTGGGAAAAATCGTGGTTAGATACCCTGTTGAACACCACACCCTGAGGCAAAGTTCAATGAAAATAAAATGAATTCAGCTGTTCTATTCGAAAGGAAAACACCCAGCAATATATTCTTTAACTTTATATGTCTAATTAATGACGTCTCTAGAGATTGCCCTTCTGTGAACCAATACAAGCTGAATAAATCAGTGCAGGAACATATGGAAGATCACATGCCTGGGATCACTTGCCAAGCTGTGATACAGCTACATGGGTCTCGTCCAGTTTCCAATTTTGTATTTTAAAACCGCTCTTAAGGCTCCTTCCCTGATAATAGCTATGGAGGAAATGTGCCAATGTGTATATCTTTGGAAGGCATACAATACTATCACATGACACCAAGACATACACCCAACATTACATTGCCTCCTGATTCTACAAAGCAGAAACCATCTTTGTCTACAGATCCGTCCTGTGATTTTTTCCATCTGTCTTAATCTTCGAGCTAAATCTATGATATTAATTTAGAAAAAGTAATCCTTATGTTAAAGTGGTTCATTCACATAATATTGAAATTTATTTGTCAAAATGCATACAGACATTGTAGAGTGATTTCAATAGAGTTGTACAAGCTTTGCCAAATATACGGAATGGGTAACCTGGATAAGGTCTCATGGGTCTAGAGGAACATAGCTGTGAAGCTAAACATTGGATATCATAGTCATGGTAAGAACAACCTGTAAGTATAGCCACGAAGAACCACGATCCCACAAGGATAAGTAATTAGGGATGAGCGAGTACCTTAATATTCGTGCTCGCTATACTCGCAACGAGTAGGTAGCGGTACTCGCTACTCGCTGCGAGTATGAATACTTTCGCAGTATATCTATAGATACACTGTGAAAGTAGCCTAAAAGTGAGTAAAAGTTGTTAAAAAATAATAAAATTACATACTCACCTGTCCGACACCTGCACCGGGACCGGCAGAGAAGACATCCGATCGCTGGACAAGGACCTTTCACTACCAGCCAATTAGATGGCCGGTAGCGATCTGGCTAGTCAGATGGTGCCACGTCACAACTACGTCATCGCTAACGGTCACCTGATTGGCCAGTTTGCAAGGTCCTGATAGTACATCTAGGACCTTGCAAATTGGCCAATCAGGTGGCCGCTATCGAACAAGTGGTTGTGAAGTGGCGCCATCTGATTGGCCAGATCGCTACTGGCCATCTGATTGGCTGGTAGGGAAAGGTCCTTGTCCAGCGATCGGATGTCTTCTCTGCCGGTCCCGATGCAGGCGTCGGAGGGTGAGTATGTAAGTTTATTATTTTTTAACAACTTTTAATTACTTTTAGGCTACTTTCGCAGTGTATCTATAGATACACTGTGAAAGTATTAGTACTACTCGCTACTCTCGAGTACACATAAGTACTCGGAGAGTAGCGAGTAGCCCGAATACCGCTACTATTCGGCGAATGCCGAATAGTAGCGAGTATACTCGCTCATCCCTATAAGTAATGCATAACTTTTAATAAATATAAGATTTAACAAATGCACACACCCCAAAAGAATCCAAAAAAGAGAGGGATCAGGTAGAAGATATTGGGCAACTAAACCTAGATATAAATCCTATATATCCCTATCTGTCAATGGAGGGTATGACGCCCTAAGTTGTATTGGCGCCCCCATTAAACGACGGGCCTTTCTAATTGTTCCGGTAATAATCCTACACTTCTCCAAAGTGCCTGTGATGTTTAAAATAAAAGAAAATTATCACCACTCAAAAGAAACAAAATAGGTGTAACTTCGCTTTGGTTATTGTTAAAGACCTCAGGAATAGCGAGGAAGCCTTAATAGAAATTGTCCAAGCTCCCGACGTGATTCCCCCTTGTTATTAGACACCGGGGTTCATCTGGGACATATGATAACACCAAAGTAGCAGGAATGGTGCCTGCAATAAGGATATCACATTTGTGGCACCCCAGAGTCATGGTGCCACAGTGTCACCATTGTTAGGTGTCACCAGAGAGCAGTAAGGGGTATTCCACTCAGGCAACACACAAACAACACCAACACCTCCCAGACAGAAGGGGAAGACCAAGCCCGGCTTCAGGGTGAGCTCCCCTATATATTCTAGTCTGAGGAGCATCAAGTTCAGTGCATTTCCTAGGAGGACTGTGAAGAGTAGCTCAGTTAAGTTCCAAGGAGGACTGTGAAGAGGACAGGTTCTGTGAAAACTGAGGACCAGACCTGGGTGTAAAAGGGGCTGTGCCAGGCCCATCCCAAAGTCGACTGCTGAACACCAGGCCTAAGGCTAGGGTCTGAGGAAAGAGGAGAGGAAGAAACCTACCGGGAGGCTGCACCACTCTGTGCTTCTCTTCCCTGAGAGGAACAACGCCAAAATGGACACCAGAGTTTGAGACTGTGCAGGTTCACACACACCGACAGTCAACACCGGAGAGTGGGGGACTCCAGATTCTCCAGCTACACGGTACCAGGGGCACAGCAACATATAGAATCCAGAAACACTGACTTCCCGGAGTTGGGTAGCGAAGAGAGGGACTTGAGTTGCCTGTCATACTGGTAGATGCAGACAGAGACAGGGCCAGCAGCCTAGCTTAAGCAACTGCAGGGACCACCACACAAGCACAGTGAGGAAGCAGGGTGAGAAATACCCTGAACTGCTCTCCAGGCTCCAGGGACAGCTTATAACATCTGCTTTAACTCCAGTAAACAGACTGAGAAACGGCTATCAGCAGTGGCGTAACTAGAGTCTGGTGGGCCCCGGTGCGAAATTCAGACTGGGGCCCCCCCCACCACCACCCACGGGCACACGTTGGTCGGATGTATGGGCCCCATGTAACGTTCTAAGTTCTATAAAGACTCACAAATTGACCCGTCTATGTATTAATGTCCCTCATCCTGCTATATATGGTCATCCTACTGGAATATGGAGCTAAACCTTTTAAATATGTCTCCCATCCTGCTATATATGGTCTCCCTCCGGGAATATGGCCCTTATCGTGGTATATATGTCCCCCGTCCTGGTATATACGGTCTTCCTCCTCCCGCCACGATAGTCCTCTAATTATTATAATGTATCCCCATATTCCTCCATATATTACAATAGACCCCCATAGTCCTCCATGTATTATAATGCATCCCATAGTCCCCCATTCATAAGGTAGCCCCAATAGTCATCCAATTATTATAATGCACCCCTACTATCCTACATATAGTAGCATCATAGTCCTCTGTATAGTATAATACAGCCTCACAGCCCTCCATATAGTATAATATAGCCTCATTGCCCCTCCATATAGTATAATACAGCCTCACAGCCCTCCATATAATATAACGTAGCCTCACAGCCCTCTATACAGTATAATGCAGACTCAGTTGTCCATGTAGTGCAGCCTCTATAGTACAGCCTTATATACGCAGCCTCATAGCTCTCCATATAGTACAGCCTCATATAGTGGAGTATTATATATGCAGCCTCATATCTCTCCATGTAGTGCAGCCTTATATTTCTCTATATAGTGTATTATATATGCAGCCTCATAGCCTCTCTATATGGTGCAGCCTCAAATATGCAGCCTCATAGCCTCTCTATATGGTGCAGCCTCAAATATGCAGCCTCATAGCCTCTCTATATGGTGCAGCCTTATACATGCAGCCTCATAGCTCTCCATATAGTGCAGCCTTATATATGCAGCCTCATAGCATCCTCTTTGCCCCGCTCTCCTGTGCCCCTCGCTCTCCTCCTCCTCTGTCCCCCCACTCTCCACCTTCTCCTATGCCCCTTGCTCCCCTACTCTTCTGTCCCCTGCTCTCATCCTCTTCCTGTGTCCCTCAATCTCATCCTCCTCTGTCCCCCGCTCTCATCTTCCTCCTCTGTGCCCCGCTCTCATCCTCCTCCTCTGTCCACCCGCTCTCATCCTCTTCCTCTGTTCCCCGCTCTCATCCTCTTCCTGTGTCCCCTGCTCCCCTACTCCTCTCTCCCCCGCTTTCATCTTCCTCCTCTGTGCCCTGCTCTCAACCTCCTCCTCTGTCCACCCGCTCCTGTTCCTGTGTCCCCTGCTGTACTTTTCCTCTGTCCCCTGCTCTCATCCTCTTCCTCTGTCCCCCGCTCTAATCCTCCTCCTCTGTCCCCCACTCTCATCCTCCTCCTCTGTCTGTCCCCTGCTATCATCCTCTTCCTGTGTCCCCTGCTCTTCTCCTCCTCTGTCCCCCACTCTCATCCTCCTCCTCTGCTCTCATCCTCCTCCTCTGTACCCCGCTCTCATCCTCTGTCCACCAGCTCTCATCCTCTTCCTGTATCCCCTGCTCTCCCACTCTTCTGTCCCCCACTCTTATCCTCCTCCTCTGTTCCCTGCTCTCATCCTCCTCTTCTGTCCACCAGCTCTCATCCTCTTCCTGTGTCCCCTGCTCTCCCCCTCCTCTGTCCCCCGCTCTTATCCTCCTCCTCTGTCCCCCGCTCTTATCCTCCTCCTCTGTGCCCCGCTCTTATCCTCCTCCTCTGTCCACCAACTCTCATCCTCTTTCTGTGTCCCCTGCTCTCCCCCTCTTCTGTCCCCCAGCTCTCATCCTCCTCCTCTGTCCACCAGCTCTCATCCTCCTCCTCTGTTCACCAGCTCTCATCCTCTTCCTGTGTCCCCTGCTCTCCCCTCCTCTGTGCCCCGCTCTTATCCTCCTCCGTCCACCAGCTCTCATCCTCTTCCTGTGTCCCCTGCTCTCCCCCTCTTCTGTCCCCCAGCTCTCATCCTCCTCCTCTGTCCACCAGCTCTCATCCTCCTCCTCTGTCCACCAGCTCTCATCCTCCTCCTCTGTCCACCAGCTCTCATCCTCCGCTTCTGTCCACCAGCTCTCATCCTCTTCCTCTGTCCACCAGCTCTCATCCTCCTCCTCTGTCCACCAGCTCTCATCCTCCTCTTCTGTCCACCAGCTCTCATCCTCTTCCTGTGTCCCCTGCTCTCCCCCTCCTCTGTGCCCCGCTCTTATCCTCCTCCTCCTCTGTGCCCCGCTCTCATCCTCCTCCTCTGTCCACCAGCTCTCATCCTCTTCCTGTGTCCCCTGCTCTCCTCCTCCTCTGTGCCCCGCTCTTATCCTCCTCCTCTGTGCCCTGCTCTTATCCTCCTCCTCTGTCCACCAGCTCTCATCCTCCTCTTCTGTCCACCAGCTCTCATCCTCTTCATGTGTCCCCTGCTCTCCCCCTCCTCTGTCCCCCGCTCTTATCCTCCTCCTCCTCTGTGCCCCGCTCTCATCCTCCTCCTCTGTCCACCAGCTCTCATCCTCCTCCTGTGTCCCCTGCTCTCCCCCTCCTCTGTGCCCCGCTCTTATCCTCCTCCGTCCACCAGCTCTCATCCTCTTCCTGTGTCCCCTGCTCTCCCCCTCCTCTGTCCCCCGCTCTTATCCTCCTCCTCTGTGCCCCGCTCTTATCCTCCTCCTCTGTCCACCAGCTCTCATCCTCCTCTTCTGTCCACCAGCTCTCATCCTCTTCCTGTGTCCCCTGCTCTCCCCCTCCTCTGTGCCCCGCTCTTATCCTCCTCCGTCCACCAGCTCTCATCCTCTTTCTGTGTCCCCTGCTCTCCCCCTCCTCTGTCCCCCGCTCTTATCCTCCTCCTCCTCTGTGCCCCGCTCTCATCCTCCTCTTCTGTCCACCAGCTCTCATCCTCCTCTTCTGTCCACCAGCTCTCATCCTCTTCCTGTGTCCCCTGCTCTCCCCCTCCTCTGTCCCCCGCTCTTATCCTCCTCCTCTGTGCCCCGCTCTTATCCTCCTCCTCTGTGCCCCGCTCTTATCCTCCTCCTCTGTCCACCAGCTCTTATCCTCCTCCTCTGTCCACCAGCTCTCATCCTCCTCCTCTGTCCACCAGCTCTCATCCTCCTCCTCTGTCCACCAGCTCTCATCCTCCTCCTCTGTCCACCAGCTCTCATCCTCCTCCTCTGTCCACCAGCTCTCATTCTCTTCCTGTGTCCCCTGCTCTTCCCCTCCTCTGTCCCCCGCTCTTATCCTCCTGCTCCTCTGTCCCCCGCTCTTATCCTCCTCCTCCTTTGTGCCCCACTCTCATCCTCCTCCTCTGTCCACCAGCTCTCATCCTCTTCCTGTGTCCCCTGCTCTCCCCCTCCTCTGTGCCCCGCTCTCATCCTCTTCTGTCCACCAGCTCTCATTCTCTTGTGTCCCCTGCTCTCCCCCGCTTTCCTCCTCTCACCCGTGTCTTGTTCTCCGCTCTCTTCTTCCCTTCTCTGTTCGGCAGCAGCTGGGGGGCGTGTCCTCACTTCCTGGATAATGAGCGGCCAGGACCTGATGCACGGCCGCCGGGCGGGAGACTGAGGAGGAGGTGGGTGACAGCTTCCCAGGGGCAAAGGGCAGATTTTCGCCTGCTTGACAGTGCGGGCTGTGCTGCGCCCGGCGCTGGCATTGATGGGCGCAGGGCGCTTGGCACAGCGGGCGAAGGGGGCGGCTGGCGATGCGGGCCCCCTATAGGCCCGGGCCCCGTTGCAGCGGCGACCCCTGCGACCGTGAATGTTACGCCACTGGCTATCAGGAATCTGTGTGTGTTAATTACGTCTATTGCTCTGTGCCCTGAAACTGAACCTTATACCTGCAGAGCCGCCGACCATCAGCACCGTGGAGAGCTGCAGCAAAGTAAGTGACTGTGTGAACCATAATCCCTCACCAAGCCCCATCATAGACTATTACTCCTGCCCTGGCGACCCCCAGCCCTACCCGAGAGGGCTTGCCATCTCAGCTGCCCCTAAGTCACTGTCCCCAGCAGCGACCAGGCAGCGGTGGTTCTATTAACCACATACCCCGAGTGGCGTCACGACAAATCCCCTGTAAATACCCCCTTTTTGGACTGATCCCAGGCCACGGGACCGGGTCACAAGTACCATGATACCCAGAGAGACAGCACGGCTCCCGAGTATTCCATAGTCTGGGGGCGTATCCCATTGGATAATGACTTGGACATCCAATCCTTTTGAGGGCTGATACCTGCTAAGACTAAATATAGTGTTGATAAGAACAGACAGACCCGCCATATTTGGCCGCAACGGCTTGCTCACTGACTAGAATGGCATTATTCAAGATTAAGGTGTTGCCACCCTTTTCGTTATGTTCTTCTTGACTCAAACTGTTTATAAAAGATTCTTCACTCATACAGGATCCCAACAAGGAAATCCCTCATTGCTTCAAATATAGGCACTCCCAACACTGGAGGACTGGTTTAGGCAGATTCCAATTATTTACAAGATGGAGGAGCTTATTGACCAAACATCCTCTTTGTACATTAATACCTGGTTCCACTGAATTTCTTTCCAGTAAGTAGTCCCTCAAAACGTTGAAGGCTGATTGTACTTCGTGCCTCAAAACTGTTCCCTCACCCTGTACCACACCTTTTATTTATGTCCTCCTAGTTTAATTGACTGAAAGTGAGGAAACAAAAGCACAATTGGGTCTTATCCTTTTTAAAAACAATGCAGGATTTCTAAAGTTGCTGCTCACCATACTTGGTTGTGAAACTCACAACCAGTGTATGCGTGATACAGCGGCCACTGGATCCACACTCCACGTAATTGAGTCGGTCGACAGGGTAAGGGGTTACTCAGATACTGGGACAGGTGGTTACTTCAGTGGGGATCACAGCTGGTCGGTTTCCGGTTCTGTGCCCTGGACCCTCAGTGGTGGGTGGGGGTGATGATGATGGGGGATTTGTAACGTGACGCCACCTGTTGTACCTGGTAATAGGGTTACCAGTATTGCAACTGGCCGCTGAGGTGATGGGAATGCAGCTTTGGTAGTACATCTCCCCACAGGCGGAGCTTTACCTCAGGGCAGCAGGGTGGATGAGGGAGTAGTAGTAGCGGTTCTGCTGTGAACGCTGCAGGCATCGGCGGTGAAGCAGGCACACACACAATAGTCTTTGTTTCTGTACCTTTTTACTGATGTCCGATAGCAGGCACAGTCCAGGAGGGTAACCAGATTATCGGTACAGTTTGGGACGGTCACCTTGGAGAGTTGTGAGGCCTCCTCTGTTCTTGGGTGCGGTAATTGGGGTAAGCTCTGCCTGGAGCTGAACCTGCTGCTCCTTCTCCCTCTCAGGATGCTACTCCACAACTGACAATGAGGACCTCTCGGTGGGGATCTCTATTCTCTGCTTGGGTCCCTGGTCCTATGCTTGGTCAGGTTTGGTGTCTTGCTTCCTTTAACTTCAGGGGACTATATCCTCCTGGTCTGTCCGGGCTTTCTCTGCTACTACTAGAGTAATAGCAACTTCAGACTCCGGTATCCGGGTGGGCTTAAGGGATACTAGATATGTTCCCGTCTTCTGTCTTCCTACTTCTTCCACTGGCCTCCGTCCTTCTCCCTAGGGCGCTGCACAGCTGGGTCAAGCTTCCTGGTTCTGGGCCTGGCTTGGTCCCAGCAACCAGCTCCTTCCACTAACTATTCTCTTCTCTGCCGACTGCAGACTGCCTGACTCCTCCCCTGAGGCCTGGATCTTTATAGGGGAACTGGCTTAAGGGCAGTCAGTGGAGCTCCCTCTCCAGGTCTGGGGTGGAAGGTGTTGGGTGCTGTGTGTGCCAAGGTGTACATCCGTCCCTGCACCGGTGGGTCCTGTGGCAATCCCCACAGGGGTGCCACATAATCTCCATGGCGATTGAAATAAATCCAAATGGACAATGCTGTTCGATCCGCGCAAACTGTATGTGGATAACAAGACTTCAATGGATTAAAGGATAATGGTGCCTTTATTCAACGCATTTCAGAGGGGGCCCCGCTCCTTCATCAGGAATGCAACCTGATGAATTGCATTCCTGATGAAGAAGCGGACACACACTCTGAAACACATTGAATGAAGGCACCATTATCCTTTAATCCAGCGAAGTCTTGTTTACCACGTACAGTTTGCACGGATCGAACAGCACCATCCATTTGGACCTAGTTTAATAGAGGCTTATAAGATACAAGTGCTTTAAAAGAGAAAAAAAACAAGGAGCTATGTGAAAGAAAAACATCACAAACTGAAAAATAGTCACCCAATAATGTAGTTTATCATTATGAATTTGAAGGCCTTTATGTCATAAAGGTGTAATCTCCTGTTGTTACCATTGAAGACCAAGGATCAGGTGCTCCCGGCGTTTAATCAATGGCAGGTCCTCTGTAGAGCTCACCTGGCTGTTATCTTTTGCATGTACTTTTCTTTCTATATTGAAGGGTTTAAAGGGAACCTGTCAGTTGGTTTATGACCCCCTCAGCTATCACTGTCTGTCCCTGCAGCTTCATAATCCTGTCCTAATCAACCCTGTCTGAGCTCATAGTGTAATGTGAAAAATGAAAAATAAGCATTTATACACTTACATTTCAGTCTACACCTTGGAGGAGGGAGACTGTCTGGCAGGATAATAGTTAACTCACTATTAACTTACATGGCTAAAGGACCTGTGTGATGTATCGAACATGTGACCATAGTGGGCGGAGCTAAAAAGCCAAATCATTATGGGCTATGGGGACTTAGCTCCGCCTATTGTAGTCACATGGCTATGACATCAAATCAGGTCTCCCAACATGTTCTAAGGCTGAAATGTTAACTATTAACCTGCAAGACAGTCTCCGTCCTTCAAGCTGGAGACTGACTGCCTCATTACATAAGTAAATGTAAGTGTATAAATGCTTTTTTTCACCTATAACATTACACTATGAGCTCAGACAGGGATGAATGGACTGGTGTTATAAAGCTACAGCTACAGACAGTGATAGCTGGGGAGGCATAAACTAGCTGACAGGTTCCCTTTAAGGGCTGTTTCCCTTCTGGCTTAGGTGTCTCAGAGCTGTAATCTCAGCTGCAGCTTTTTATCATCACTCCTTTCCAACTAAATTTACCTACCTCTGAATTCACTCCATGCCAGATATAGATTTTCTATACTGACCATGTTGCAGGAGCTCATCTCTTTATTGCTAACATGTTGTTCCAACTGCAGCAGTGAATGTTCCTAAGGGAGAAGATTTTGAGTTCTTTTTGTATTTGTCTCCTTGCCTGTTTATACACTTCCTTGCACTTCTGCCCCTTTACTCCCTTTGGGGGGGTAAGAGGTGACATTTAGGCGATTCATATCTAGGAGCATAGCAAGGCACGAAACCCAGACTTCAATTTTGGGACTCGGAATAGGCTAGGGACCCCTAGGGTGAGGGACAAGTAAGGTGTCCTTTGTTACTTGCTTACCTATAGTGACAGCATTACACATTGTTATGGTTGAAATTATGAGGTTCTCAGAGGCGTTGACAATACAGGGTTTTGCAGCTGATCATTGAATCCAACAGGTAGCCCAGAATCTGACATAAAAAAGGCACAAACAGTCCAGAAGAAGACAACCCCTTTAAAGATGATTTGAGAACAACTGATTGTTCTTTTGATGACTATTCACAAATAATCTTTTAGAATGTTTTATCAATATGTCCTATGGGGACAAGGATAACAGTAGAATTTAGGAATCAAATAAAAGTTCAGAGATTGATGGTGGACCCAAGGCACCTGGTTGCAAAGCCCTCCTCCATACACCTTGGATGGATGTCATCAGTTGGTTTTGCCAGTTGGCAGCTATCTCACCCATCTCTTCTGCACATAGGAGCATTCACTGTGCTGAGCGCTCACAAGTTACTAGACATCTCTGGCAACGGCTTATTTTAAGGATAACCCAAGGAATCGTAAGTGCAAAACTGGACATACTGGATCCTAACTCCCCGACATCATCTTGTACGTACACATTTAACTGGGTTCGGTTAACATTAGTGCAATGTGGATTATGATCTAAAGCTGGTAGTGTCAATCTTAGGCAAGGTTATGGCTTTTGAATAAGGATTCTTGTAAAGTCGGAGCAGAGGTCTTCTCCAGGAAATGCACTCATATGAACTTCATGAGCTTAGGAACATAAAGCTTATTCTATGATGGTGATGTGTTTTGCCAAAACAAACCTTTCGCGATCTCAGGTTACATACAGGATAATACAATATCATAATATACAAGCATAGATCTGAGCACGTCATTACTTTATAGAAATAGAAATAAACACCGGTATCCGCAGAACCTTCAATCAGCTGCTTGTGTATATACGGTGTATAGACGTCCAGACGGAAAAGAGCCGTGTCCATGTCCATACAATGTGTACAATGTGCCCTGTGGTGGAATTCATTACAGAATTAACATGCAAAGTTTAGGAATAGGTTTCATAGAGTTTACTGAGTAAAGGGGCAATCCAATGGATAATAGCAATTCTACTAAACTTTAGAGACGGAGGGTGGGATGAAGGTGCAACCCAAGATCTCTGCCTTGGGCACCAAGAGAGCATGTCCTACAATTACACCTAAAGGTGCATGCTCACAATGAGTATACGCAGCATTTTGGATACAGTGTATTGCCGCTGCCTCCAAAATACTGCATTGTACTGTAGAAGTATAGTGGATGGGAGTTATAGAAATCCCTTCCTCACTGTGCTTTTCCCAACCGCAGCATTGTTTCAGCTGCGGAGAGGATTCCCACACTTCCACACCTCTGCAGTATGTTCATTTCATGCTGCAGAGTCGGACATGGTCACCATCGGGTGAAAACAGGGGGGAGCAGCCCTACACCCACCGCAGACGGTGAGTACAGGGCAGCTGAGGTCTTCCTGCAGGTTCGGAGGCGCTGCACCCAAGACACAGCTCCTCCAGACTATGAGCACATACCCTAAATTTATGAACGCATGTCTAAAACGTATTACTCAATTAGGGCTCGCTCATATTCAAGTATAAAAAATCGGACTGATTTTCATCCAGACAAGTTTGACCAGTGTCATTCATGATATTCTCTATGTAACGCGAGTGCTATGTGAGTGGGCGTTTATTTTTCTCACCTAATATTCTTATTTCATCCATACACAATGCGCTGTTTTTTCAGCAGCTTTTAACCTACAATCATTTACAGTGTTCTATAATAGAGAATGGTAATGTATCCTGAAAATCTGACAACATACGGATGGTCCGTGTGATGTCTATTCTTTGTCTCGCACCCATATGGAGCATGCTGAAAGTTTTTCCTCAGGCTGAATTGAATACAGCTGTGGAAAAACTTGCAGATCAGCAGGATCTTATTGAATAACAAGGATCCAAGTGAAATGTGATTTTATTTCTTGTATTCCACTCATCAATTTTATTTGTAAGACTGAGCGAACCCTTAAGCCCCCATCACACCAGGCGACGAGGCTGGGGATGTCGGCGGCGACTGGCGGGAGCGCGCACGTTTTTGGCGATCCGCCAGCATCGCCGTCCCCTGTTTACAAGGGGCGACATCTCCAACCCCGCGCCGGCGATCTGTCAGGCGGCAGCGCCGCCGGGGTATCTGAAAACCCCAGCGGCGATGAGGACAATAGGAGCCTGTGGCTCCCATCGCCTAACAGGTCACCGGCGCCTGGTTACATGGGGCGATGTATGCACATCGCCCCATGATGGTCGCCTGATTTCAGAGCACAGCTCTGAAACCAGGCGACCGCCCGGCACCGCCGACATCGCCCCTTTAGCGACGTAGGGGCGATGACGCCGGCGATAGGCCACGCCCCCACATTGCCTCTGTAATGGGTGGCGATGTCGCCCCGTGTGACGGGGACTTTAGGGTGACTGTCCATGATCAGGCTTCCTCATGTTGTGGATGCAGCGTCTTTTCGATTGCAGGGACCCTAGTGTCCAGTGTGGGGAAACGCGCTGTCAGTGCCAACGGTCAGGATTCTGGGCGCAATGTATTTTCACTGTGTTCTTACTACTAAGTATAAATAAACATGCTGCGGCTCAAAGAGTCTCATCGAATGACAATGGTCATGATATTTCTATAAATCCCAGTCACTGTGCTTGTACTGTACAACAAAAGGTTTTGGACTCAGCAAAAACACACTGTGTCCAAAGCACTGCTAATCTAATCATGGGCACACACCCTTAGGGCTAGGACATATGACGTGTACAAACGAAGGATGAGTGCAATCTGGTAAAAAACAGATTACACTTGGCCGCATGTTAATCAATGGGGCATTGCCCATCTGCAATTTTTTTCTCAGGGAGAATTGGACCTAGAAAGCAGTGGCAGCATGCTGTGACTTTCAACAAATCTTGGATCACTAGCACCCATACAAGTCTATGGGTGCGTATGAAAGATCGGATTGCACTCGGATGACCTCCGAGGGCAGTGTGATATATAAGGCCGGCAATGGAGAAGAAGAGGTGATTAATATCTTCCTCTCCTCCACACTGGTGATGTGATCACAGGATCAAATCAGAGTACATGACACTCGGCTCACACTCGCAGCAGAACCTGCGCTGAGGGTCATTAGCATATCACATCTGACGCCCTTGCCTCACATGACATACACTCGTGTGCTACTAGCCTTAGAAAGAGACTTAGAGGGTATGTGCATGCAAGGCTGAGTAGACAAAATTAGTTTATCAAATGGAAACTATTTCAGGAAAAGCTCCTTCTTTGGGGAGTTTTTAGAGGAAAGTTTTTTTTGGCTTACCTGAAATATTTTTTGTAGTCTTTTAATTTGACAGTGCCAATTGTGTAGCGAATTCCATAAGGAGTCACTTCGAAGAAGTGACATTTAATATATAAAGCTGTGTATGTATATAAAGAGTGTATGTATGTCTGTGTGTGTGTAAGTGGCATAGCCCTACCCATTAATACCATTCCCACTCATAGATGTCAACTCCACATAGCCATGCCCATTACACATAGCCACTTCCCAGCCGGCATCCCCTCATATCCCCACCTACTCCACATAGCCTCACCCTGGGACTATGTTGAGGAGTGGAGCTAAGCAGGGGGAAGGGGCTATATGTGGGCTGTGCTATGAAAGGGGCAAGGGACTACTGGGAGGGGTTGGGCTATGTGTAAGGGCAGAGCTATGAAGGTGTGGGACTACTTGGAGAGGGAGGGGCTACAATACATACACATTTACAAACATTACCATATATGGGCGATAATATCATATATGAGCATTATGACCATATATCAGCTAGTACTGTATATTTTTGAAGGCAAAAAGCAGAAAGAAAAATTGTCATAACACTGAGTGCATGGATCCACTGCAGAAATCTGATGTAGCAGTTTGCTGAAAGTCTGCGCTCGAATTAACCTCATTCAATAATGGGGCTAATAAGTGTGAGGCTACACACAGAGGTTTTGTAAACTAAAATACAGCTTCTGTGAGTGACGTGTCCTTAGTAAAGTCTTTTTGGAACGTGCATCAGAAATCATATCGATCATAAATATTGTAACCTGATTTCCCCATTGAGCAAAAATAATGTACAGGCGCACAGTTTTTGGAACCAAATTTAGGAGCGGATTCAAAGGGAACAGAACATTATAAAGGATAGAAGTTATTCTACATTTTTTTGTTGGATCTACTCCAGGCCTTGACTTGAAAAAGTTCATCAAAAACTAGGACTAGGCTTGTGTAAAGAGATGCAGTGCTCAATGCAAGTAAACATCGCCATCTGCTGACCAAAAGTAACAAGAGTAGAGAAGAGAATGCCAGTAAGCTGGAACTAAGAGTGAACTTTATGTTTTCTGGAGGGAAGAGTTTAGAGGAGATGCCAGTTCAGATGACAGTTGTGTCTCAGTGGCTTAATATAAAAGGCAGAGTTGATGCCAGACCCCATACCAGCATGATCGTGTGGGCTCACAGAAGGGCAGTCAGATCCCAGATAAGGCCTGAGTTATACCTGAGCTGAGTAGAAGACCATGAGCAACGGCAGAAGAAGTCCGTAACTGGCCCCAACAAAAGACAGTGACCAGCGCCAGTAGGTGAACGTGACCAGGACCAATCCAGGTGCGGGAGACAATCTGGCTGTAACAGAGGACCATTACTGTGAACCATTGCTTTCCTGTTTACGTATGGAACTGTGAGTGGACTGGGACCACACTTCAGGTAGCGAAGGTGGCCAGCGAGTTGTGGCTTAGGCCACGTGCACATGTTCAGTTTTTGATGAGTTTTTTACCTCAGGATTTGTAGACAAAACCAGGAGTGGAACAATCAGAGGAAAAGTCTAATAGAAACACGTCACCCCTTCTGTATTTAATTATCTACTCCTGGTTTTGGCTACAAATACTGAGGTAAAAAACTCATCAAATACTCAGTGTGTGCACGTGGCCTTAGAGGGTAGTGTCATGATTCCCATTAGGACCTGTGTGTAGCTTGAAGCCTGTAACAGAAGGCAGGGTAGCACTGATGCTTACCTGACAGAGTGACTGAGGTTCAGACAATGTTAACAGTGCTTATTATTCAGTGATATAAGTGAGAAAGTGTCAATTACCGGTATATTGCATTTTTTTCTCTGAATATCTATGGTGCCGCATTTCTTATTGTCAATTAAACTGTTTTAATACTTTTCATCTGTGTCCTTCTTAACGTGCACTGCAAGCACTCTTTCCCATTGGAAGAAAATAAACATATATTGAGTTATCACTAAGTTGTCTCTCTTTGCGCCATTGCATCCTCGTAACCTGTTTACACTTGGACAGCAAAGTTTACCATTAAAGGGATCTTACAATAGCAGAAACTCGCAGGCACATCTGCATTGCTTTTAGTATGTTAAATGTCATAAATAACCCTCCAGTGTACTGGTAGAAGGTATGGCTGATTACATGTGCAGACACACAGTAGATAACTTAGCACATTCATGGAATGGCCTCCCAGCAGGAGGTTTAAACAGACTGAAAATGGTTTTATTTTATTTCCTAGGACCAAAATATGATCGTCATAAATTGTATAAAAGGCATCTTTATTGCAGGTTAAGAGAGAAGTCCAATGCTCTGCTGTCAGCCCATTGCTAAATCAAATGAGTCAATATTCCTCCAGGACCTCTTGTTTCAGAGACCTTTAGTACATAGCTACTACTGTCCTTGTTGTTGGATAAAATCAGCTGCAAGTCTACATAGTCATGGCTGGTAGTGTTTAACTACTGATCTGCCAAGCATGGAAACATAAATCTTCACTGTATTTAATATATTGTGTCTCTAGGTGCATTTGTCGGGCCCACTGGGACAGGGGGTACTCGGTACCGGACCGGTCTGCTACTGGGGAAGTCACGGGTGGTCCTGGTCCAGACATGGTCCCTGGCTCGACAATGAATTAGGGAAATATTTACAGGGGATTGTCAGTCGTGACGCCACCCACTATGTGCGGCCAGCGATGTGGCCGCCGCTGCTGCAGAACCTCCGGGGATGATGGAATAGCAGCGCAGATGGGATAGTTCCAGTGGGTAGAACTGTATTCCCCAGGCTAGTTAGGGTTAAAGTCTCTTGTGGAGTGTGCAATACACTTACTATGCAGACGCTGCAGGAATCCTTCCTCTGCGCTGGAGCTGACAGGTTGTGGCTCTGCAGGTGGGGGATTTGCTGTAATCCTGTATGGAGAGAATGGCATTCAAGCAGATAGAAGCAGACAAGGGAGGCAAGTTCAGGGTCTCCGTGTTTACTCTCAAAGCTCTTCAATACAGCTCACAGGTTAGTTACAGTTCTTACAAGTTTCAGTTCAAGTACACGGGCTCACTCTCTCTTCCGGGGTTCCCTTAATCTCTGCAGCCAGGCCTCCGTTCTCTATGACCCCTCACACTGTCTCTGTGTCCTTTCCGGGCTGTTTATGTTCTCTGGGTTCACTTGGTGTAACGCCGGATAGTATGGCGGTGACTCGGGCCCCTGTGGGTCCTCCTGGTCGTCACTGAGCTGCCTGTCCTTTGGGATAGGGACTCTAACATGTAGTTGTGGTCCCCCGTCGTGTTGTTTGGGGATTCCGGGTAAAACTACTGTCTAGAGCTGACACTCTGCTCGGCCCAGCCTCCAGCAGTCCTCAAGGTGAGGCTCTACCAGGCTCTCTCTCTCTGCGTCTTTCAGTATTATAGGAGGGCTACTCCGCCTGCAGTCGGTCGCTTCAGCTGTAAGTCTAGGGCCCGGGTATCACCGTCCCTCTCTTCCCTTCACACTCCTGGGGGTATTGGCTCCGGATAGGCTTTCTCTCTCCTCCGGCTCACACTGGCTCGGTACAGATTCTGCGCTCCTTACACCCCACTTTGCCAGGACGTGTGATTCCTTTTTCTGCTCAGCTTAGCTCGGCCTGCTGCTGTCTCTCGGTTTGTGCCGGGTTCCTCAGCCTGTTGCTGTCTGTGTCTGTTCTTGGTCTTTTCTGGTCGGCACCCTCTGGCCTACTGACTCTACTGAGGCGAAGAGCGGGTGGGGGGGATTATGGGTTATGGGTGGTGCTATCAGTCCGGCGGCAGGGTTGATGAGTGGGGGTGGAGGGTGCTGGCAGTCCGGCAGCGGTATTGAAGAGTGGGGGGGTGGTGCTAGCAATCCAGCGGCAAGCTTCTTGTTGTGGAGGCAGGTGACGGCCAGCAGGCAGAAGAGAAGCCGCCGCTATGTGCAGGACACTGCCACCTGCAGCGCTGCCGCTCCCCTGCCTCCTTGCCGCCTGAGCAGAAGGCTCAACTTGTCCAATGAATGCTGCGGCACTGGTAATCCCATATAGAAGATCACATCTGAATAGGGTAAAGTAGGAACCCCTGGATCTTGGTATACTGCTTTAGTAATGTTTGTGGAAAAGATTTATTTAAGATTTAACTGAGGTCACCAGAGCGCTGACATTAGACAGTAATTAGAAGTATCTTCTAGAGTTTGACCATTCACATTCAGTCAGCAGACAGCTGTCTCTTTAGACTTCCTCATACACATGAGTATTCATGTGCTTTCAACAGGGAGAAAGGATAAAGTCTCTGCCAGACTTCCATAGATGATGACTGGGGAGAATGGAAAGACATTCATACATGGGAGATAGAAACCTGTCAACCACCTACATCGGCACTGACCAGGGGTGGAGACGGACGACTCTAGTCTCTGACTATTATTCCCGGTTGGACTGGATGTTCAAAGTGTTTAAAAAAATAATACACTTAGCTGGAATCATGCAGCCGGACTGCGATTTATGCTGCCAGCAATTTAGGAATCATGAATCACCTGATAGGTTACCTTTAAAGAGGACCCTTCAGCAGGTCCAAGTTGGCCATTATTTGCTTGTATTATTGTCACAGGGACTGTGGAGAAAAGGGAAACAGGGGCACCTGATCTGCCCCAAAGCTATCAAGCCCTGAATTTTCCCTAACTCAAGGGTACGCCTGATGGTGGAGAGGCCTGAGTTTCCACCCTGACCCTGCTCCTGTAAAGCAATGAGCTGATTCTCTCTCCCCCTCCCCTTTTCCCCAGAGCTGGGAAGTGAAAGAACCCACTGACAGACTGTAGAGAACAAAACACAAGCTCACAGCACTGATCAGAGGCTGATCAGATGATTGCTGGGCCGACATCTTGTAAAAATAACAATATGTAGTAGATCAGTAAACTTTTTTAGATCCATCTTTGACATGAGAAACAATGATGTTACTATACTGAACCAATCAGCACTTTAATATTACCCCAGGAGCTTATGTTACATTAATGCGAAACATTTAAAAAAAACTTCACCGACCCCATTTGTGGAGCAGAAGAATTAACCTCAGCCCCAGCTCTGCTCCATTCTGCAGTCATTAGTGTTAATATGATCTCTTTTTAAAGCCGTTTTCCTTTGTTCGGTTATGGACGGATTTCTGCCTGTGGTTAAACCTTCAGCAATTGCGGAACAGCTCTTACCACTAATAGTTAGCAGTCGGGTTACAGTGTGAAAACAACTCAAGTCATTCTGTATTTCTTCCTCTATAAATACTACATCTTGGAGGTTACAGACCAGATGGAAAATACCTGCCAAGTTCAAGTCAAGGTTATCAGGAGTTTACAAGAAGGAGTCCATGGCATGAATGATGGTTTTGTTTAGATTATTATTATTGTAAGGGGCTTTTGGAGGATCTGTATATAGTAGTAGTAGCTTCAGGCAGGATTAGCTCTCCACAAAGGGAACTTGTAATCAGGTTTTCCATATGTAATTTATCCCCACTACATGATCATAATTTTTACTCACTGCCCCGGTAGCCCCCTATAGCACCCATGCTGCCCTGAATTAAATTTCCCTAGTCTGCATGATATAGTCCCAATCAACACTCAACACCCCTCTGTGCCTTGTAATATTGTCCCTCAAGGACTCTGTCCGAACGTCACTATGTTTTAAAGCGTAACTGCCAATTAAATTTTTAATTAAATAATGTAGAGAAAGTGATTTTAATAAACTTTCAAATATACTTCATTAGAAAATTCTGGTTGAAAACTATTCATAAACCTTCCACAAGGTGTCCCCACTACACTGTGTGTGAAGCAGACATATGTTCATTATCAGACATATAAATCTTCAAACTGAATACAGACATGTATCCATATAAGGGAAAGGGTGTGTGGTGGCCTACACTGCTAACTGCAGCTGGTGAGGAAACAATGTATCAGATTACAACACAGTTGTTAAGCAATGTCAGAATGTCAGGATCACTGCAAACTCCTCTTTCCTTGCACAAGCTTCTGATCTGTCATTAGGCTCCAAACAGCTAAGTCAGAATCTCTGTTAACTCCTTCTCTGCTGTCACATTGCACTGTTTCCCATCAGCTGCCAGCCACACCGACACAGCCATTAAACGCAGTGTTTAAATAAGTACACAAAAATGTGAGAAAATAAGTCATATGGCACAAAAAAAGCATTATCTTAGCTGCTATGCTACCCATCATTAACAACCAGTGCAGTATTGTTTTTTTTCAATGAAGTGATATTTACACTTTTAAGGATATGAAATAAAGACAAAAGCATACATTCTGATGCTGAACTCAGTTTCCTGTTCCACAACATTGCCCCTCAGCCACTGATTTTCATTGATGAGGTCTCTCACATTATGCACAAAATTAATTAATATCTCACACCGGCACAGTTTACAAGAAGACTGGCGCACGCGCGATTCACTCACAAAGTGATCTTCTGCGCATGTGCTATAGGTGACATTATCAACTTCATTTTAATGTAGAGGGACACTGCTTTCAGGTTCAGAGGAGGCAAACACAGTCAGAGATGAACAATTTGGTTATTTTTTTAAGCTAACTGGGTCAGTTTAGGCTGTAGAGATAAAAATGTGTAATATTGTGGAGGAATCCTAACCCAATGACACACTCCCTATTAAGGAAATGAACGGTTTAATGAGATTTATTTGCAGAGAAAATCCAAGATAAAAACACAAAATGAGCATACACCCCACAATAAAGTAAATATGTAAATTGTGCTTGTACATTCAAATAACATAGGACACTTGGTTAATATTGATGGATAAAAAAATGCAAAAGCCATCCCACTGCGCAAAGGTGTACACAGCACTAGTTTCCCATGCCATGAACTCAGTTGAATCTCATGCCGGATTGCTGCACCGCCATGTCCCGCAATCCGGCAGTGGGGGTCACCTGAGTTTACTCACTTAACCCTCTATGACTTAGTGAGTGATGTCACTGCTCAGTCAGTGTGATCCCAGAGACTGCAGCGATAGGGCACTTGTTTCATCACTGCAGTCTGTGGATGTAGCAGAGCCAGGATTGTTTGCTTTGTGGGACCATCATTGTGGAATACCATTAGAGGGTATGTTTGGGGTTAATAAATGGAAAAATGAGGGTTCCTGTGTTTTATTTCAAATAATTGATTTTTCTGTGTGTTTGTGTTTTTTAACTATTTACTCACAGGATTGATAATGGGCATGTCTCATAGAAGCCTGAACATTATCAATCTATGGCTTAATGACAAGCAGCCCATACTCAGCTGTCATTAACCCCTTTTAACACCACAATGCCACCACACCAGGGCATTGCGTAGAGCTGGGTAAAGCGTCAGGAATTGGTGCTTCTAATGAATGTGCCAATTTCTGGGGTGGCTGATATAACTATGGGCCTCACCACGCTGAAAACATCAGCCCCCAACTGCCTGTTTTTTACCTTGGCTGGCAATCAAGAATACGGCAAGACCCACACATTTTTTTATTCTTATTTATTTAAAAATATAAAAAAAAATATAGTGGGCTCCCTTGTATTTTTGATTGCCAGCCAAGTTTAAGCCAGGCAGCTGGGGGGTGGCAGCCCATGGCTGGCTGCTTTATCAGCGCTGATAATCAAAAATATAATGAAGCCCTATGTAAATGTTGTTTAAATATTTATTTATTCTTACACTCCTGTCTTGGCAGGTTTGTTGCTAATGGCAACCAATCACAGATGTTGGCACAATGGGTGAGGGGAGCAACAGCCAATCACAGATGCTGTCACTGAGAGTGGGCATCTATGATTGGCTTTTGGCTGATAGAGGCAGACTACAGTGAATAATTAGGAAGTTAATGAGATGCCTGGAAGTACGAGCATGCGGACCCCGGTAAGTAGGATGCTGATTATATATTGTTTTGCTCATTTTTACAGCGCCCCTAGCCAAACCAAAACTCTAACATGGACTTATCAGGGAAGTCCGTATTTGGGGTCTGTGCCTGAATACTAGGTGCTTGGTACCGACCACCAACTTTACAGTTTGGGTTCGCCTATCACTATTCACACACAAAAACCTGATTAAAACAACAGTTCATTTTCTGATGACGGCTCCCATTTTAATAATTGCCTTTATCATATAATGATACTAATGAAGGACATCTACTTAGAAGAAAATAATGTATTGGTTCCAGTTCAATGTACATACAAGTCCTCACACTGTCCAAACGGTATTTAGTTTTTGCATTTCTCATATAATGATAATTGTGGAACAACTTTTCTTAGAACATGTTGCAGTTTCATTCAGGGTATGTTCACATTGCACTTTTTTGTCGTATTTGGAGAAACTTTGCTCCTCAAAATGCCAGATAAAAGCGCTCCCACAATACACAATAGAATAGTTTTAGTCATTTTTCTTTGCAAAAATGCTTTTTTATATATATATGCACAGACTAAGTGTGTTTTAAACACTTCAGGCTTTCAAAAATGCCAAGTATTTAAAAGAAAGTGCAAAGTCCATTTTAAGGAATTTTTCATTTTTAAGATGTTCCATAATTCAATGCCAATGTCAGTGATAAGAAAACAAAACACCAGGAAGATGCCTCAGCATCTTCTGGAGCATTTCATAAACATTTTTGCCTATAAAAATGCTAGCGTGTTATTCATTGTTTAATTGGATTTAAAAAAAAATATTCTAGAAACACCAATAAAAGATGCCACCCAAAAAATGCTGAAGGAAAGATATCAATCTATTGCTGTTAATGTACATATGGATCTCCTAAATGAACAGGAATTGTCAATCTAGAGTAGCCACAGTGGTCAGTGTGAAAATTGCAAGAGTTTAATTATTTTATATATATATATATATATATATATATATATATATACTGTATATTGTAAGATGTGTAAGATGGCGACTGGCTATATTGTGAATGGCCGTTATGCATCACAGAGGTGGATTATGTAAACCTGAGATGTCTACTCTGGGACCTTTAGTGTCACTAGTATTGTTAAGGCATGAAAAGGCCAGGTTATAAATAAATAATAAATAAGTAAAGTTTTATTTATATAGAGCCAACATATTCCGCAGCACTTTACAAGTCTCAGTGTGGAGAGAGGAAACTATTGAGCGGTAGCTGAGAGTGCAGGTGTGTGTGATGAATATGACTCATGCTTAGGTGAGCTTAGGGGCGTGCCTGGGCTGGTTGCTCTCCATCGCTTGGCCATAAATGGGTCCGCTCACATGTACCTGAGGTCGCTGATTCAGTTCACTTCTGGACTGTGACCTGTTATGAGCAGATACTGATCCGAAGCTGCTGCTTTCCTCTCCATTGTAAGTTGGTGGGTTCCGTGGTCTGTGGGTGGAGGTAGGGGCTTATGCCTAGGGCTTCTCAGGAGTTAGGGACTTAGGCTAGTGGCTCAGACCGCCTCACCTTTAGAGGTACCTCCGAGATCAGGGTGAGCCAAGGACCCCAGTATCAGGGCCAGAGTAGCTCCCCTGACCCCCTACATCCAGCTTCTTGCTGCCCTGGCCTCCGAAGCATGACAATCAGTAACTTAGTGTCTTTTGTTATTTACATGTACTATTGCTATTTACTTAGTTACCTACTGCAAGGTATTTGCTGGTTTTGTTTTTGTCTTAGGTTGTTCTTGTTAAATGACCCAAGCGTGACAACAGTGCTATGAAAATGTGTTTGGCTCCTTCCAGGTTTTTTACTCTTTTACAAGTTTGTAAGGCTACTTTCACATTACGATTTTGAAGGGAGCCGATGCTGTCCGATAAATTCGGACAGCATCGGCTCCCTTCTGATTCCTGGAATTGGATGCCAAATAGGCATCCGATTCAGGCATTAAATCGTAGCCTCCGGACTGAAAAAAAGAAAAAAAAAAGTTTATGCTCACCTCCCCTCGAGCCCCCGCCGTCTCCCGCTGTCTTCCTGCAGGCTCCCGGTGGCTCCCGCAGGCTTCCGGTGTCTGCAGAGGTCTTCTTCATGTGTACAGGACCTGAGTTGATGTCACAGTCACGTGACAGCAGGTTACACCATGGTAACCTGCGGTCACGTGACTGTGACATCACCGCAGGTCCTGTACTGCAGTAGAAGACCTCTGCAGACACCAGGAGCCTGCGGGAGCCACCGAGAGCCTGCAGGAAGACGGCGGGAGATGGCGGGGGCTCGAGGGGAGGTGAGCATAAACTTTTTTTTTTTTTTAACCCCTGCCTTCCAGTTAGGAGCAGTTTCACTATACTGAGCATGCTCAGTACAGTAAAATCGGTCCGAGGAGACATCAGATGTTTCCTCGGACCCTGCTCCATAGGGCCCCATGCTAAATTGATCGGACCAAATCGGATGTGCACTAAATGCCATCCGATTTGGTCCGATCTGGTTTTGTCCGATTTTATTTTCGGTGCAAAAATCGGAGCATGCTCCGATTTTTGCACCGATAAAAAAATCGGACAGAATCGGATCGGACCAAATCGGATGGCATTTAGTGCACATCCGATTCGGTCCGATGCCCATAGGGCTGCATGGGGCCCAAAATCGGTCCGATTTTTATCGGACAGCATCGGATTAAAAAAAATCCGTAGTGTGAAACCAGCCTTAAACTTAAATGTTTCAGACATGAAACAAATTTATATATTAATCAAATAATTTATTTAAGACAAATAAACACAAAATGCAGTTTATAAATGAAGGTCTTTGTTACTAAGGGAAAAAGAAATCCAAACCTACAGGACCCTGTGTGAAAAAGTGATTGCCCCTAAACCTAATAACTGGTTGGGCCCTCAGCGCCAACAACTGTAATCAAGCATTTATGATAACTGGGAATTAGTCTTTTACAACTCTCTGGAGGTATATTGGCCCCTTGTCTTCGCAGAATAGTTGTAATTCAATCACATTATAAGGTTTCCAAGAATAAACCGCTTTTTAAGGTTGTGTCACATCAAGTGCTCCAGGCCCTGGAGCAGCACAATAGCCCCAGATCTTAACACTACCACCACCATATTTTACTGTTGGTATGATGTTAATTTTGTGAAATGCTGTTAATTCTACGCCAGATTTAATGGGACATTCACCTTCAAAAAATTTCAACTTTTGTTCTCATCAGTCCACAGAGTATTCTTCTAAAAGTCTTGGGGATCATCAAGATGTTTTCTGGCAAAACTGAAACAAGAGTTTATGTTCTTTTTGCTCAGCAGTAGTTTTTGTATTGGAACCATGCAGGCCATTTTTGTCTAGTCTCTTTCTTATGGTGGAGTCATGAACACTGACCTTAATTGAGGCAAGTGAGGCCTGCAGTTCTTTGCAGGTTGTTGTGAAGTCTTTTGTGATCTCTTGCATGAGTCGTCGCTGCGCTCTTAGGGTAATATTGATTGGCTAGCCACTCCTGAGACGGTCCTACTTAAGTGATTTCTTTATTGAGAACAGATGTGGCCTAATCAGGCCTGAGTGTGTTTAGGGAAATCGAACTCGGCTTCCCAATGATGTGATAAACCTCAGTTAATTTATATTTGGGGGGGAAGGTTATCAATCCCTTTTTCACACAGGGCTCTTAAGGTTTGGATTTCTTTTTCACTTAATAATAAAATCATTCATTTATAAACTGCATTTGCATTTACTTGTGTTCTCTTTGTCTAGTAGTTAAATTTGTTTGGTGATCTGAAACATTTAAGTGTGACAAAGAATAAGAAATCAGGAAGGGGGCAATCAATTTTTCACACCACTTTATGCATTTAACACAAAAACCTGCTTAAAACTATAGGTCATTTTCTGATGAAGCATTCCTTTTAAGCAAACATCTTACGGAATCTTCCAAAATTTACATCTGAATAAAGTTCAAGAATTCACTTTAGAAGAAATTATTTTACCCATGATCTTCCTGCTTGATTCAATAATACTCTGTTCCATGATTCCGACCTAACGTAATAAGATTAGTCTAGCCTTCCTTGGGTATAAATGATAATTGCTTTGGAGAAATATATGTAAGATTTGCAAAATGGAAGTGAACTCGTAACTCTTGAAGGTTCTTTATTTCATAGCTGATCTATGAAATATTCCAAGAGAGCAAAAACGTTCCAACATATACTAAGTTATTAGCAGACAATGAGGAGATGTAAGTCCTTAGAACGCGATGTTCCATCCCACGGATCAACCTAAATCCACAAACAAGTTAACAAGGCGATGAATTGCTTTTCACACTCCGGCTGTAGGGTCAAAGCCGGGATTCTGCTAGATAACCCAAATGAAAAATGGCAATTCTGGCACGTCGTCAGCTCCTTCTATGTTATTTCAAAATATGTATAACGAATCCTTGTCTTGGGTTGGAAAATTCAGAGGAACATCATGGAAAAGAAAACCAATGTTTCATGGCCAAAGTCTCTGGCTTCATTTTAGATACGAGTGAATGTCTATAAGGGAAGACGTGAGGGTTACGAAATGTTTTTGTTTTGAGTTAAGTGATCATAACTCACCACCAATTTGAGTAATGAAGCTCCAGCAACATTCCAGTCTTCTATTTTTATATGCTTTCCAAAAAATCTATAATTGTAGATTTATTAGATCCTTTTCTGTAAAAAAAAAAAAAAAAAAAAGTGGGGGGGGGGGGAGATGTGCCCATTCTTACTTTTCCGTGAATCTTGCAAAGGGCTCCAATTTCTCATCATATAAATTCAATACAGTATTGCGAAATGCTCACAAAGCTCTCGCCATGGGGCAATTCACAACCATAATCAATGGATGGCTCCAAAGAGACACATATAGCATAAATATATGCTGAATAGTGATGAGCGGACCTGTGGAAGTTTAGGTTCTGGGGGTTCAGTCGGACTTTAGTTGTAGTTCTGTTCTGGACCCATACTTGACCCGAACCTCATTTTAAGTCACAGATTGGGCATTTCAGCTCTCCAGCCATAAACAAGGCACTTCCGGGGGCAGGGTGGGTGAGATTTTTTCAGATTTTTTCTTTTTTTTTCTTGTATACACCCAGTCCGATAACGCTGATTTTACCCCCAGTGTGGCGGTTCAAACAGTGCAAGCGGCTCGTACTGGGTCATGCACCGATTCTACCGGCGATGCTCGCTCCAGTGGTTTGGACACATAAAGTACCCAAACTCTGAACCCAAATATTGATTTTTTTTTAGGTAAATTCTGTGTTCGGTTTGTCATCCCTAATCCTGAGAAAGCACCACAAATATATATTTCTTTATAGTTGGTCATTTATTTCAAAGTTGCGATTCGAGATGAGCAAATAAATTTGAGTGGAATGGAATTCTACTAAAATGGTACAAAAATTCACATTTGCCAAAATACAAGTTTTTTCATTTTTTACTTCTGTGAGGATTCAGTAAAATAGCCTGATTCTAAAGATTCTAAAAGGCAATCAAAAGGTTCAAAAATTTTTGAAAAAAATTCTTATATTCCGATCATCTCTCCAGCCCCTTTGCTAATCATCACCACTCGTCTGGTCCTCACCACATCTTCCAATCACATCTTCCAATCACCACGGCTTATTTTGGAATCCCGGGTCTCTCACGCTAACTACGTACTTCCAGTTTTCATGGTTCTTTGCATGTTCATGACCTTCTAAATGCTAATGAGGAACCCTGGCAAGCCCCATAAAAGCTGGAGGGTTGAGCCCAGGGTTAAATGCCCTAGGATGCCAGCATGAGTGTTGGGTATCAGAAGATGTAGCGAAAACTGAACAGATGGCAGTGAGTAACAAAGTGGCTGGAGAGATGAGGCAAGTATAGGGATTTTTTAAAATATTTTTATATATTTATCATGGTTTGGTGTCTGACCTGACCACAGAGCATAATAAGAGACATTAAATTTCCCGAGAATAGCATTTCTGAAAATTAAATTTCCCATAATAAATGCTCAAACAGGGAAGCTTGAATTTTGCCTGATCCGCTCATCTCATTGCTACTATCTTGCTTTAGATTATACACATCTCAAATTCACTAAGATAACAAAGAAATGTTTTTGGTAGACACCATCTTCAGATATTGGAGGTGTGCTTAGGCTTGAACCATTAATGCTTTCTTCTATAAGATTCATACAGATGCCTTGACCCAAATCTCCACTCATATTTAATTAACACCTTCCCGACCCACGACGTAGGAGGACTTCATGGGCCGGTTACCTGGGTTTGATGTGAGCTCTGGTGTGGAGCTCACATCATTTCCCCAACATCTCAGCTGACCTCATCAGCTGAGATGTCAGGCTTTCAGCACTGATAGGATCCATTATTCGATCGGTGCCATTAACCCCTTGGATCCCACCATCAATCACTAACAATGGGATCCAAAGGTGCCGAGGCGGTGAACGTGCTGTTCCCCACCTGCACCGGAGATACCGCTATAAGATTGCGGGATCCCCGGTGTTCACATGACAAACCGGGGTCCTGGCTTGACCCCGGAAGCTGTCATGGAGCACTTTCGGTGAGTGGTTGGCAAGCGCTGCCAACCACGCACAGTTCGCATTGTGACAGATTCCGATATGCTGCAGATTCCATTGTGCCAGGACAGCAGATAAGAGCACCCTCTGACCTCCATGTCTCCACACTGGGCAACAATCTCCCTGCCCAGTGGAGACCGGCCCTGCTGCTGGAGGCATGAAAGCTAGACTCACCTTTGGTGAGGAACATGTAGTGTACGTTTAATTCATTTGAGTCTAAGGCCCCGTGCACACGTTCAGTATTTGATGAGTTTTTTTACCTCAGGATTTGTAGACAAAACCAGGAGTGGAACAATCAGAGGAAAAGTCTAATAGAAACGCGTCACCACTTCTGTATTTAATTATCCACTCCTGGTTTTGGCTACAAATCCTGAGGTAAAAAACTCATCAAATATTCAGCGTGTGCACGTGGCCTAATGGGAAAATTGTGTCAACAAACTGGGGCAAGACTGAACCCAAGGTGTGTAAAGAAGTCAGTGAAAGGTGATGGAGGAAGTGTCATGGTTTGGGGAAAGTTTTCTGCTGCAGGGGTTGAACCTCTCATACAGCTACATGGCAGAGTGAATGCAAGTGCGTATCAGAATCTTCTTCAACAACACGTGGTTCCTTAAGGTAGTGTCACACTAGGCGATCTGGCCTGCGATGTCGGAAGCGATGTGGAGGTGCACGCTCGCTTCCGACATCGCAGGCCAGCTGTCACACGGCACGACGATGCCGGTGACGCGGCGGTGATGTGGGCGGAGCCATTGCTCGCTGGACTGGGCTCAGCCCAGCGAGCGATGGCTCAGGAACGCTGCGATATAGGCTGGATCGCGCCGCCAACAGTGTCAGACGGCGCGATCCAGCCTAATCGCTGGTCGCAGGTTGACAGGTGTATGAACATGTTCATAAACCTGTCAACCTGCGACCAGCGATAATTTGCAGTTGCGTCGCGCTGTCACACAGCGCGACGCACTTGCAATATCGCCCGCGACATCGCTGTTACGTCACTTTTCGGCGATGTCGCGGGCGACATCGCCTAGTGTGACACTACCTTTACTTGTGTTCAGCCTTCAATCAGCAGCAATATCCTTGCAGAACAATGTCCCCTGTGACACAGCAAAACGGGTAAAGCAGTCCCTTGAAACAGAAAACATTGAAACGATGAAAAGCCTTCAACTTCCCCCCCCCCCCACACTCAGAGTCCTGATCAAAACCCAATAGAAAACCACCGGTGTGACAAAGTTATGGCCAAGAAACCCACAAGAGTCACAGAACTGTGGAAGGGTGGATCAAAATCCCCCCCAGAGCAGTGTGAGAGACTAGTGGATGTCCTGAAGCCATTGACAGCGTAGGCCTGTACAAAGCAAAGGCCTGTACAAAGCAAAGACCTGTACATTTCCTACTGATTAGTGACTGTTGTAACCTTCACAATATTTCATTTTAATCTTTCTCTGTCTACAGTCACTGCTGTTCTCTAATTATGATCATCATGTTTCGTGTAAAATAAAGATTTCAAGTTCATAAACTTTGGTTATTTTGGAAAACTCTGTTCTAGTGGCTGGTGCACCCCGTACACAAAAACCGCCAAATGTTCATCAATGGGGATTACATTCTGTCTGAAAAAATCAAGTGATCATAAAGTGTTCTCTGATTTTGATCGCCAGTGTATATATGTGGACATAAACACATCTATAGATATTACATCAAATTCAAGAATATTAAAAATATAGATGTATATTAAAAATTATCATAAAATAAAATAATTATAATTTCAGGATATTAAGATAATTCAAAAACAAATGATTTTTCTCTGCCCTATCCATCCTCTTTTTTAATGCCTATTTCCACATACCGGTACTTTCTTGTATGATCATTTTATATATACTTTTTTTTTTTTTTTTACTTTTTTTTTTAATCCTTATGGGTCACAATATATTGCATAGCTGTAAACTCTACACTTGCTCAACTAAATCATTACACCAGTCACCAGGTTTTTGCAACCTAATCTGAGAATAGCATAATATAGGAGCCGAGATCCTGATTCCAGCGATGTGTCACTTACTGGGCTGCTCAGTGTAGTTTTGATAAAACCACTGTTTAATCAGCTGGAGATTATCATTAGCAGTCTACTTTGCCTGCTGCCAGGTAGTCTGGCATATTCACAGACTGCTAAATCTGCAACAGAGAAAACACTAAATTTACCAAAATGACAGCAAGCAGCTGAGTAAGTGACACATCGCTGGAATCAGGGTCTCTATTTCTATATTGTGCTGCTCTCAGATGGGATGGCAAAAACCTGGTGACAGGTTCCCTTTAAGTCCATTAGGATACAAAGTTTGAAGTCTACACATCTACTAAAGGGCCCGTTACACACTTCAATGTCTCAACGATCTGACCAACAATCCAACTTGACCTGGATCGCTTGAACGACGTAGTTCAATGATCGCTAGTGAGGTGTCACATGTACAGATATCGAGAACGATGCAACAACGATTCAGCGATAAGTGAACGATACTTGCGGTCGTTTGGTTGCCTACGTCCTTCAGATCTGAATAGGCAAAGTTGTAAACGAGATCGTTATTAAGGTGTCACACACAGCCATGCTGCAGATCGAACGGACGATTTATGGTCCAGTTCATAAACCTGCGATCAACAATCAGCCGACTTATAGGTGGTCGTATCTACGTGTCACATGCAACGACGTCGTTACGAAGTCATTGCTCCGCCCCAAAAGCCGTGACGTTCCAACGATATCGTTACCGATATCGTAGCGTGTAACGGGCCCTTTAGAGTCCTTGGGACACTTTCAGCTTTGCATCGAATCTTCAAAGGCATTCTTTGAGCTAATATGTAAATTGTCTTCTTGGACATTACATATTACTTGGTTATGTTGCTCATCCTTTTGTTGTCTTACTATAATTTAACACTGATTATTATTAATGTTTTCAATGAACGTAATCGAGTTTTTCCCTTCTAAGTATTCCCATAGAATAAAAAAGTTGCCTAATACCCTCTAGGGGAATCCATAAGTCACTGTTTTCCAAGGGTCTTTAATCAGCTGGAATTTATGAAATATATTTATAAATTCTAATAGCCCCCCTTGTAAAAACAATCGCGAGTTCAGCTGCAGGAAGAGGTCATTATCTTTGACATAGCCTATCAGCGGCTGACATCATAATCGTGAACCCAAAGCATCTCCCGTTCCCCCGACCCCATGAAACTCACAGGAGAAGATAATTACCTTAAGAAATTCACATGGAAATTCGATTCCGGCTAAAAGAGTCTCAGGTGGATTTAGGACGTTTGTTCTAGATAAAGTAGATCTGTATTTGTAATTGACTTAATTCTTCAGTGACGGTATGCCGAACACAACACGCAAGTGGGAAGAAGGAAGACGAAGATCAGGAGCTGGAGACTGAAATTGGTCATTTGTTCTACAGACTAGGATGAAGAAAGGATAAGCAGAATATAATAGTGTACCTTGTTAGCTGCGGTAATAATGTCTGGTATCAGATATATGGTGCGGTAGCAATTACTCAACAGAGGTTTCCAACATGGAAGGAGCTTAGTATTTTAAGGAACACTACAAGTTACAGAGTAACAAAAAACTGGACCCACATATAGTTGTAACATGATATAACACAATGACAAAGCCTTTCCAGGTGATACACATCGGGCCGCGTCGGTGACCCACACATCAGGGGACCATTCCTGTCCCCAGCTGGAATCTTATAGGTGATATAAGGTTGGGTGGCCAGGGCATTGATTATACTAAGGACGTCACGTTCTTTTTGTCCCGTACACCACTACTTACTAAATAAAATTGTGTGTTCACTGCATTACAGTGTGCGCCCCCTTTATACAGTAGTTCTTTTCTCCCTTTAATAAGTTTGTTCCTTTCTACTGTGGTCGCAGCACCTGTGCTTTTACTGAGCTGTTGCACCGTGTTTTCTCTCTCTAGCTGAAGACTTCATATTCTCACATTTTACATACACAATATACTTTAAGAAAAGTGTGGAATCCCTTTCTCTCTGTCTCTATCAAAGGGTCAAAGTAGATGAAGTTGTTTTAAGAAAATCAGTTCATAACAAATCAAAATCATTCCGAATTTCTCAAAAAATTAAAATTCAGATTCACCCAAGACCATATTTTACAGTATTCTATTCACATTAATTCAAAAAACTACCAACTGTTTGCCATATTGTTGGATTCTGTTGAGGGTCAGGAAGAAGTTAGAAAATGGAAAAAGACTATACTTGTAGACTGTGAGTCCTCGTGGGCAGGGTCCTCTCTCCTCACCTACTGTATCTTCACCCTTTCCTTGTAGACCGTGAGCCCTGACAGACAGGGTCCTCTCGCCTCACCTAGTGTATCCTCACCCATCCCTTGTAGACTGTGAGCCCTTGCGGGCAGGGTCCTCTCTCCTCACCTACTGTATCTTCACCCTTTCCTTGTAGACCGTGAGCCCTCGCAGACAGGGTCCTCTCGCCTCACCTAGTGTATCCTTACCCATCCCTTGTAGACTGTAAGCCCTCGCAGACAGGGTCCTCTCGCCTCACCTAGTGTATCCTCACCCATCCCTTGTAGACTGTGAGCCCTTGCGGGCAGGGTCCTCTCTCCTCGTCTACTGTATGCTCAACCATCCCTTGTAGACTGTGAGCTCTTGAGGGCAGAGTGGGCAGAGTCCTCTCTCCTCACCCACTGTATCCTCACCCATCCCTTGTAGACTGTGAGACCTCGTGGGCAGGCCCCTCTCCCCTAACCTACTGTATCCTCACCCATTTCTTGAAGACTGTGAGCTCTTGTGGGCAGGGTCCTCTCTCCTCACCTACTGTATCCTCACCCATACCTTGTAGACTGTGAGCCCTCACAGGCAGGATCCTCTCTCCTCACCTACTGTATCCTCACCCATCCCGTTTAGACTGTGATCCCTCATGGGCAGGGTCCTCTCCCCTCACCTACTGTATTTGTGGCGCCCCTATGGCAAGGCGCCAAAGACAGCAAGAAGATGGAAGCAGGGGACCCTGCGACCGTGACAGGAGGGCACCTCTTAGGATAGGGGTGACCCACACAGAGAAGGGGACATTCCAGGACTGGTCGGAGCCAGCTGGAGAGTCCAGGTCACCACCGGTACACCGGAACCGAGATGGTTAGTTAACGGTCTATCATTAACCCCAGACCGGCAGGCTGTGGGCCCGGCATAAGGGAGCCACAGCACCCATCAAGCAGTCCAACATCAATCTCGGATTTGGGTTCACAACGCCTTAGAAGTACAGAGACTTTAGGGAACAGACCCCAAGGACTAGAGACTAGACTCACGAGTGGGAGTACAGAAGGCCACCAGGGCAAAGAAGGGAAAAGGACCCGGAGCGCCATTTGATAGACACCTCTGACAGACTCTGGAAAAGCCTACAAAATCCGCAGCTACAGCCCCCAGTTAAGCCAGACTGTACCATGTACCGATTTCACCTGGTGCAAGTAAAGAACTGTTTGAGCTGAATTGGTGTCTGTTCTCCTTTCATCCGTCACCCAGAGGGCCTCTATAGCATCACAGAGGTGAGGACTACCAAAGCTGCATTTCCATCACTTCAGCGGCCGGCCGCATCATTGGTAACCCTATTACCAGGTACCACAGGTGGCGTCACGTTACAATTCCCCCATCATCATCATCACCTCCACCCGCCATTGCGGGTCCAGGGCACGGAATCAGGAACTGACCAGCTATGATCCCCACTGAAGTAACCACCTGTCCCGGTATCTGAGTACCCCTTACCCTGTTGACCGACTCATCCCTTGTAGACTGTGAGCCCTTGTCAGCAGGGTCATCTTTCCTCACCTATTGTATCTTTACTCTTCACTTGTAGACTGTAAGCCCTCATGGACAGGTTACTCTCTCCTCACCTCCTTTATTCTCACCCATCCCTTGTAGACTGTGAGCCCTCACAGGCAGGATCCTCTCTCCTCACCTACTGTATCCTCACCCATCCTTTGTAGACTGTGAGCCATAGAGGGCAGGGTCCTCTCTCATTACCTACTGTATTGTCACCCATCCCTTGTAGACTGTGAGCCCTCATGGGCAGGGTCCTTTCTCCTCCTGTTCCAGTCTGTGCCTTGTATTGCTCATGTTTATTGTACTTGTCTATGTCTGCCCCTATTCTCATGTAAAGGGACAAGGAATAAATTGTGCTATAATAATAAATAATAAGAATACTGTCCTATGGCTGCCCATCACCTGTTTTCTACCACAAAGTTCCCCCAGTTCTCTACCCTCTTCAGATTGGTCTTTGAGCAGTCTTCACTCTGTATCCTGCAGCGTTGACTAGGCCTCACAAATTCACAAGGGGCGTAGTATTAATGCCATGTCAAACGATGTTTCAGCTTTCAGGTGGAGCCCTTCTCAAGTCTATATTAAAGCCCCCATGGCACTAAGCTAGATCGCTAGCGATATTGCTGCTGAGTCACAAGTTTTGTGATGCAACAGCGACCTCAACAGTGATCTCGCTACGTTTGACACATAGCAGTGATCAGGCCCCCGCTGTGAGATCGCTGATCGTTACAAACAGTTCTGGACCATTTTTTGGTTGTCGCACTCCCGCTGGGCAGCATGCATTGCTGTATTTGACAGGGACAACGACCAATGATCTTAACACTACGCCCGAGAGTGACGGGGTCCCAACGACCACCGTATCGTTGCTGCGTTGCTGGTGAGATCCGACATCTGACCAGCGAACATGTAGTGACACACATGCGATCCTTACCCGGTCGGATCATTGTCGGGATCGCTGGTGCGTCGCCAAGTGTGACGGTACCTAAAATATTTCTGCTTGCAATTTCACTTGCAATTTGCTGGTTGCAGTGAAATCATGGAGACATTGTTCTATTTTGTTGCCGTGTACAAATGTAACAATGTATCCATGATTTCACTGCAACCAGCAAATTGCCAGTGAAATTGCAATCAATATTGCCGCGTGTGACGGTACCTTAAGGCTCCACATGGGAAGTGAAACTAATTTTCTTCACTGCGGCGTACACGCTATATGCACCGTTCCTTCAGTGTTTTCTTTCCTTATCTCAACAGCACCTTAAGGCTGCTGCATTCCCTGCCTCAATTTTTATACAGGCCAGATAATCCTTCCAGATTGTGATGTAATAGCTGCAAACCATTATGGGCTCATCTGAGCTCATTTGATCTTTTTGGGATGATTTAATCTTGTGCAATGTGCAAGATGGTTTGCTTATCTATTTTTTTTATCAAAATATTAGAAAAAGGGGAATAACGCAGCACCAATCAAAAAGTGCAAGGGCAAGCCACAGAATCCGGACTATAAAATATAAGCAATGTAAATGGGTAGCACTCTGCAGTGCTATTCTTCATTGTATCTATCTATCTATCTATCTATCTATCTATCTTGTGAAGAAATGTAAATGCTTATAAAATCAAAAAGAATAACAAAATAATACCAATATAAATGGAACATTGTAAAAATAATCCTAACTTCCTTGGATTATCCATTGGATGGGAAGATGTAAGGACTCGTACAGGAGTACAGTACGGTGACAGCATGATAACTGGAGGAATAACACGCCGTTCACATGCCAGGGAATTAGAGGCTTCCTTCCCTACTTTCCCATATGTTCTGACATGTGATGTAATAGCAGGTCTGTGCCTAGTAACAAGCTGTACTTCCCACAGTGGCATACACTCAGTCAATTGCCTTTTCCAGCAATTATAGCTGTCTGCAGGGGCTCGTCAGTGACATTCCCAACTAAGAGGCCCATTCATTACAAGGAAGTATGGGTAATATCACACCAAGTCATCTCATGTCCATGCTATGTGATTCGGCTGCGCTAGGTGGAGGTGATTTATTACTGCCTGTAACATCTCCCTGGGTTTGACATTCCTTCTACTACTTTTAAATTTGCACCGGCAGCCGCACTCACATCATGCACTGCATATACATTTCTTGTATTTGAAATTCCCTACTTTGTTGTCAACATATTAATGATGTCATCACTATTTCAAATTCAATTTATGCATTCGTCATACAACCGGGGCTGGACAAGAGGGCCGAGAATCCCCAAACATTGATATTGTTATGTGTCCCATCAATAGCAGGTGATCTATCACCTTTTCATTGTGGTTAATACATGATTATCGCACCATCCACTACATCTTTGAGGGTGAGACTACCTTCATTTTATAGACAATCATCTTGGCTAACTCATATATACATTTGACTTACAACTATTTAGCAAATGATTAGTTATGCACACTCTTGTCATGTCACTGTACTGTTACTGCTTTACACCAAGTGATTGACATTATTTTTCTTCCCGTATACTACAAATTACAACCTATTCTCATATTCCCTAATAGCTCAGTCAGTGTGTTATTAGGTTTATTCCCAAGTGAAAGGTCACTGGTTTGAATTGAGGAAAAGCCATTAAGAAGCGTTCTCAAGAAAAGAGAAACAGCATCATCCCGCTCTTCGATAGCAGTCTCTTGGCCAAAAAAATTGCCAAACAGTATTATGTGAGTGCCATTACAATTGAAAGAATATGAGATGAAGTCCTTCCATCCATTGAAAAGTCAAGAGGTGCATGTCCAGGCAAAATATTGGAATCAACAAGTCGACTGATCACAAGGTCTATCAGTTCTGGCACAACAAACATGGCAGTGGAGGCGGTTTGTCTACTTCATAATAGTGAGATCACAGACATCCACGCAAGTACCATGTGATGCAGGTTGCACAAGTCTAGAATAGTGGCACAAAAAAGGTAAAAAAAGCCTTGACATCAATATCGTCATGAGAAGCGTCAGCTAGAGATTGCAAAAAAAAGTGTGAAAAGTGGACATTACAAGATGAAAATCAAGTGATTTGGAGTTACGAGACAAAAGCCTATAGACTAGGCTCTAATGGGTGCAAATGGGTCTGGAAAAAACAAGGGAAAAAGGAGCTACGGGATCAAGTAAATGACGGAATTGTCAAGTTCGGTGGAAGAAGCCTATCTGACAATTTAGGTTGTTTCACAGCCAAAGACATTGGATACTTTACCAGTATCGATGGTGATGTCAAGCTATATGTGAGTATTCTACAAGATGAGTTACTTCATAAACTCGTGTATCATTAGTATGAAAAGGACAACATAGTGTTCCAACAGGACAGCAACACGAGACATATGTCGAGATTGGCGAGAAATGGCTCAGTGACAATGGAGTAGAGGTACTAAATTGGCCTCCACAGTCCTTAAACATCAACCCAATCAAACATTTCTGGGAAGAGTTGAAGAAAAAGATGTATACATCCCCAAATGAGTCAACCAGTGTGCACCAACATTGGGAGCATTCAGAAGAGACCTGGTATCAGATTTCAGTTGAGACATGCTTGAATCTGATCGAGAGCTGCCCAGAAGGATTCAGGCAGTGCTGTAAGCCAATGGTGGATTTACGAAATACTAACAAAATAATAGGTCTGGGGGAACAGCTATTCTCCTTGTGGAGACTTTTTTGCCAGCCGGCAGTGAGGAGACTTCAGCTGCAAATCTCTTCTGGGAAATTGTACATGCAAATTGTCACTTCAGCGAGGAAGTGAAAAACTCTAATGCCACCTAATAAAGGGGTTCTGATCTGGCACAAATCCTGAGTCATATTGAAAGGCTTGTTAAAGAGTCAATTATGACTTTTAGGATTGCTACCTTTATAGGCGGCATTAGAGTTTTTCACTTCCTCACTGAAGGGACAATTTGCATAACAAAATAATAAAAATTTACATTTAGATTTTTAAGAGCAAATGAGTAACAATGTAGTGACATGACAAAAATCTGCATAACCAATCGTCTGCCCATCATTTTAACTCGTTTGTTCTGTTCATCTTGGATTTAAATTTTTTTTCTAAAAAACTGGAGTGCTTTTTTCTTATATGGACTGTTGAAACGCAGCCCTTTTCATCATAACTAATCATTTGCTAAATAGTTGTCAGTCAAATTTATGTATGAGATAGCCAAGATGATTGTCTATAGGATGAAGGTAGTCTCACGCTCAAAGCTGTAGTGGATTGTGAGATATGGAGCCTGAAAGTGAAAAGTTTAAAACATTGTTGCTGTGTGTATTCACCATTAACAAAAATGTGTTGTTCCCATGTATGTGCTGTGCCATGTTCTGCTCTTACTGTTGTGTACCTACTAGTGCTTTATTGGGGTAGCAAACTTCCAATACCACATGCTATGTGATTAGTATAAGCCCAATGAATGGGGGCCAAATGCCGAATGGCCATGGCTTGTGCTTGGCAACTGACAAATCCTTCAGACATTTGCGATATATGTACAGCAGAAGTTAAGATGATTTGCATGGTGCGGGATCATGCACTGAGCCCATGTCTATTTGGCACAGCAGACACCTGCCAGTAACTGCTGCAAGCTTGGAACTAGCTCTGATAGAAGCAGTGTAACACTAGCTTACAGTGCTGAACAGTGACCGTAGCACCTATATCATTAGAGAAGGAGGGTCCAATGGATGTAACCACTATGGCTTGAAAGTAACAGGTACCCCATGGGGCCTAGCTCCAAATTGAATCTTCCAAATGGAACTTCTAGACTTCTATATACACCCTTGTTTGGCTTTGTTGAGGGGTTGATGGTCACTTTGCGCATTGCAGTTGCCATACCCTGTTGGGAAGGTGATAAACCTGGATATTTCATGCCACCCATTTCGGAATATGTGAATTAACAGAATTAATTATATTTAGAGGATTATATTTCCAAACATCCAGTAGAGGATAGTATGGCGACACACAAAGGTCAAGACACACCGAGGTTGAGGCGCACCAAGGTCTCCCACCAAAGTTGAGGCAAACCGTGGTCAAGGCACTCCAACTTCAAGGCACACAGAGGTCTAGGCCAACCAAGGTTGAAGTACAAGTTCAACACACACTAAGGTCGAGGCACACCAAGTTACATCGAGGTCGAGGAACTCCCCAGTGGGTCTCTGATTACAAATCCGATACTTATTTATTCTAACTTCTCTATGACCTATGACCTTAAAGTGACTCTTACAGTCTGGTACTCTCTCCTAGAATATGGCATCAATCTTTGAGAAGAAATTTAGGATCGATGATTTTAATTGGTGTAAAACAGAATCATCCACTAATTATCATAGCTCATTTGACCAACTTTTACAAGATCATTACATTACTACCCAGTTAGTGCATAGTCCATTTTTGGCCATCAAATGGTTACATTTCTGGAGTTTGACCAAGTACCGTCTCTCTAAAATATATTATTACCTAATCCCTCCACTACAAGGCTGATACGCAGCATATTTCAATGGAATCCAAACATTATTTTTATTGGTTACTGAACCATATGTGAGATGCCAGTGGCTCGAAATGAAACGTTAATTGTATAACCACATGTTTTTCTCATGGCTTTCTACATCTTGAAGTGTTTATTTGCTTAATTATTTATGTAGTCCTGTGGTCTGCAGTGATATTCCTGCTTGTACTCACCTTACACAGTTCCAATGCAGAATATGCCATTTCCTTTAATGTGGCTAACAGATTGTGCAGTGGGAACTTTAATTGTGATCACGGCAGCAGGTGTCAGAAGCAATTAAGAAGTCGATTAAAATAAGATCCAGTGCAGAACTGATGAGGAAAACACAGGGCAGGAATTATTCACAAGATGCTCTGATAAAACCCAGAGAAGGTGATGAAACAATATCCAACACTACATTATAGGGTCCATCCATTGTGGCTTCAATTGCAAGTGCTTGCCCCATCGGAAAGTGTCACGGACTGAAAGCCTGGAATTTCCGTACTTATAGTCTTCACCATTGTGTCTGGAAAACAACCACAATGGGTATTCAGAAGGATTCCTTGATGCTATAGTTCATAGTCTCCAGGAACACAAATCTTCCAGAAGACAGGCATGTTTAAAGGATTCTGCAAGGTGATTTGGAGGTCACTCAACATTTAATAAGCAGGTCAGAAGAACCGGCTCCGAGGTTCCCGGCAACTAAATTGTGCAGATGTCCGGAATTTTACTGTGGTACATAGCATTTTTTGAACACTAGTTTAGCATCATATAAATACACTTAAGGCTACATTCACATACAGCGTTTTGGCTGCGTTTTGTGAGCATCTCTTTTTATTGCACAAAATGAGAATTAGAACTACCGGTAATGATGTTTCCAGGAGTTCACATGACAGCACCACAGGTGGAGGTGTAATCCCATATCCTCTGTAGGGACAGAAAGCACAAGAGGTTTAAAACCCCTAATGCCCCCAACCTCTTCAGAGATTTGCCAATAACCACACCGGCTGGGTACAACACTATTTTATTATAACACTGATACATATGTTAACTTTACATACATTGTAGATCATATGGAGGGTAATAAGGGAGCTGTCAGGTAGACTCCTGGAAACATCATTACTAGGTCTAATTCCAGTTTTTTAGGTTGTCCCATGACAGCACCACAGAAGCATACCCAATATCTCAAGCTTAGGACTTTGGATGTACACTGAGCTGTAGGCTGATTTTCTGCTAAGGGGAAAAAAAAAAAAAAAAAAAAAGGATTTAAATCTGATTTTCTAGCGAGTGTGAAACAAGCTGAGTGTGACAGAGCGCAAGTGCGGACAGAAGTAAGTGTGTGACTTGTGATTCAGTGACTTTGGATTAAGGGAGTTTGGAAGGGAGGTCTTACTGAATTGCTGGTTGTATTTTATTAATACTTTGCATTTCTTTTTACTTATCATTTCTGTCTGGTGCAATCCCCATTAGGAAATGAGCTCCATGATTGGCAATGCCATCCAGTGTACATCTTGCCACATGTATGCATTCCTTGAACAGCCAGTCGAGGGTGCATACTGCTGTGTGAGATGTGAGTACGTTGTGCATTTGGAAGCCCAGATACTGGATCTAAATGAACAACTGACAACGCTGAGATCCATAGACAATATGGAAAGGAGTCTGCTGCTCACTGAACAACTGCTCAATGGGATAGATGTGGGGGAGGATGGTAGTATGGAGCTGCAGGACCGTGAGGTAGCCAGCTGGGTGACAGTTAGATGGTGGGGTAGAGGGAAGAGTGCCAGGGAGGCTAGCCCTGATCTGGCATACCTTAATACATTTGCTATGTTGGCAGATGAGGGGGGTGTGAGTTCAGGGATAGCACTGCTGCAGCAGGGCATGACCTCTGAAAGCCAGAGGAGTGTCTGCTCCAGTAAGGGGGAAAACAGGAGAGAAGGGCAGGCCAGACAGGTGATGGTAGTGGGGGACTCAATTATTAGGGGAATAGATAGGGCAATCTGTCACAAAGACAGGGATCGTCGAACAGTGTGCTGCCTACCTGGCGCTCGAGTCCGGCACATCGCTGACCGGGTTGACAGATTACTGGGAGGGGCTGGTGAGGACACAGCGGTCATGGTGCACATTGGCACAAATGATAAAGTTAGAGGTAGGTGAAAGGTCCTTAAAGATGATTTCAGGGAATTAGGCTGCAAGCTTAAGGCAAGGACCTCCAAGGTAGTATTCCCTGAAATACTGTCTGTACCACGTGCCACACCAGAGAGGCAAAGGGAGATTAGGGAGATAAATAAGTGGCTCAGGAATTGGTGTAGGAAGGAGGGGTTTGGGTTCCTGGAGAACTGGGCCGACTTCTCTGTTGGCTACAGGTTCTATGCTAGGGACGGGCTGCACCTCAATGGGGAGGGTGCAGCTGTGCTTGGGGAGAAAATGGCTAGAAGGTTGGAGGAGTGTTTAAACTAGGGATTGGGGGGAGGGTAATCATTGTATAGGAGGGGAAGATAGCAGCGACTCAGGGAGAAGTCATTATTGTGGGGGACTTCAACTACCCTGAAATACATTGGGGATCAGAAACCTGCAGTTCCAGCAAAGGTAATAAGTTTTTGAAAACTATGAGAGACAATTACCTTTCACAACTGGTTCAGGACCCAACAAGAAGGGGGGCACTGCTGGACCTAATATTAACCAACAGGCCAGACCGCATATCAAATATACAGGTTGGAGGTCACTTGGGTAATAGTGATCATAACTTTAATAAGCTTTCAAGTATCCTTTACTAAGACGTATAGTAGAGGGGCTACAAGGACACTAAACTTCAGGAAGGCAAATTTCCAACGGTTGAGAGATGATCTTAGTGCAATAAACTGGGACGATGTCCTGAGACATAAAAGTACACAACACAAATGGGAGATGTTTATTAGCATCCTGAATAGGACCTGTGCACAATATATACCCTATGGGAATAAGCATGCTAGAAATAGGAGGAAACCACTATGGCTAAATAAAGCGGTAAGAGGTGCAATATGTGACAAAAAGAAAGCATTTAGGGAATTAAAGCAAGTAGGTAGTGACGAGGCATTAAATAAATACAGAAAATTAAATAACATTTGTAAAAAGCAAATCAAGGCAGCAAAGATTGAGACAGAGAGACTCATTGCCAGAGAAAGTAAAAAGAATCCCAAAATATTTTTTAACTACATAAATAGTAAGAAACTAAAAAATGATGGTGTTGGCCCCTTTAAAAATAGTCTGGGTGAAATGGTGGATGAGGATGAGGAAAAAGCCAAAATGCTAAATGACTTTTTTCAACAGTATTTACACAAGAAAATCCCATGACAGACAATATGATCAGTGATAACAAAAATTCTCAATTAAATGTCACCTGCTTAACCCAAGAGGAAGTATGGCATCGTCTAAAAATCACTAAAATTGACAAATCCCCGGGCCCGGATGGGATACACCCCAGAGTGCTGCAGGAATTAAGTACTATCATAGCTAGACCATTATTTTTAATATTTAAAGATTCCATAATAACAGGGTCTGTACCACAGGACTGGCGTATAGCAAATGTGGTGCCAATATTCAAAAAGGGGACAAAAACTGAACTTGGAAATTATAGGCCAGTAAGCTTAACCTCTACTGTGGGTAAAATCCTAGAGGGTTTTCTAAGAGATGCTATACTGGAGTATCTGAAGAAAAATAACCTCATGACCCATTATCAACATGGTTTTACGAGGGACCGTTCCTGTCAAACTAATCTAATAAGCTTCTATGAAGAAGTAAGTTCTGGACTGGACCAAGGAAATGCAGTGGATGTGGTGTATATGGACTTTTCAAAAGCTTTTGATACGGTGCTACACAAAAGGTTGATACATAAAATGAAGGCAATGGGGGTAGGGGAAAATATGTGTAAGTGGGTTAAGAACTGGCTTAGTGATAGGAAACAAAGGGTGGTTATTAATGGAACACACTCAGAATGGGTCACAGTTAACAGTGGGGTACCACAGGGGTCAGTGTTGGGCCTGCTTCTATTTAATATATTTATTAATGACCTTGTAGGGGGCATACAGAGTAGAATCTCAATATTTGCAGATGACACTAAACTCTGCAGGGTAATCAATACAGAGGAGGACAATTTTATATTACAGGAGGATTTATGTAAACTAGAAGCTTGGGCTACTAAATGGCAAATGAGCTTTAATGGGGATAAATGTAAGGTCATGCACTTGGGCAGAGGAAACAAAAGGTATAATTATGTGCTTAATTGTAAAACACTGGACAAAACTGTCACTGAAAAAGACCTGGGTGTATGGGTAGATGACAAACTCACATTTAGTGGCCAGTGTCAGGCAGCTGCTGCAAAGGCAAATAAAATAATGGGATGCATTAAAAGAGGCATAGATGCTCATGAGGAGAACATAATTTTACCTCTATACAAGTCACTAGTGCGACCACACTTAGAATACTGTGTACAATTCTGGTCTCCGGTGTATAAGAAAGACATAGCTGAACTAGAGCAGGTCCAGAGAAGAGCGACAAAAGTCATTAGAGGACTGAGGGGTCTGCAATACCAAGACAGGTTATTAAACTTGGGGTTATTTAGCTTGGAAAAACGAAGGCTTAGGGGCGATCTTATAATAATGTATAAATATATGAGGGGACAGTACAGAGACCTTTCTAATGATCTCTTTACTCTTAGGCCTGAGACTGGGACAAGGGGGCATCCTCTATGTCTGGAGGAAAGAAGGTTTAATCATAATCACAGACGCGGTTTCTTTACTGTAAGAGCAGTGAGACTGTGGAACTCTCTGCCACATGCTGTTGTAATGAGTGACTCACTACTAACATTTAAGAATGGCCTGGATGCCTTTCTTGAAAACTATAATATTACCAGTTATACATACTAGATTCTTTGATAGGGCGTTGATCCAGGGAACTAGTCTGATTGCTTACCATCCATGGGTAGCTTTCAGACACTCTGCATCATATGTATCAGTGTGAATGGTGCTCTATGCAGGCCTAGTGTATGCATGGCAGCTCGCCTCCCACATTGCTGGTAGAGGCGAGTCATTAGCCAGCAGCTGGGCTTGCTCCACAATTGGGCTCTGACTGCATCCTGTAAGTGCATTTGGTTTCTGTTTTTGGCATGGATGGTAAGTTTTCTGATGCTGCTTTTTTTCTAGTAGTTTTTGTACAATTTAGTTAGGACTGGTGAGCATGGGATCCCTTGATCGTGGGTCACCAGCTTAAATGTCTTGGGCCAACACATGAACCAAAATCCCATCTATAAAGTTTTTTTATTTATCATATAAAAAACTTTTGCACTTTTTTATCCATCCAGGGTGCAGTTGGGCCCATAGGGGCGCCATTCATCCAGTGGTGCAGAGGCATCGTACTGTGCGGCCCAATGCTCAGGCAGCAGAGCGGTTGGGTAGCTTTCAGACACTCTGCATCATATGTATCAGTGTGAATGGTGCTCTATGCAGGCCTAGTGTATGCATGGCAGCTCGCCTCCCACATTGCTGGTAGAGGCGAGTCATTAGCCAGCAGCTGGGCTTGCTCCACAATTGGGCTCTGACTGCGTCCTGTAAGTGCATTTGGTTTCTGTTTTTGGCATGGATGGTAAGTTTTCTGATGCTGCTTTTTTTCTAGTAGTTTTTGTACAACTAGTCTGATTGCCATATCTGGAGTCAGGAAGGAATTTTTTCCCCAATGTGGAGCTTAGTGTTGCCACATGGGTTTTTTTTTGCCTTCCTCTGGATCAACATGTTAGGCTATGGGTTGAACTAGATGGACTTAAAAGCTTCCTTCAACCTTAAAAACTATGTTACTATGTTACTATGTTACAACTGCCTGAAGTACCTTCCTACCAAACACAATTCTCTGATGTAAGAGAAGATCTAATTTGTAGTGACTGCAAAAGGTAGTATGCCCATCACCAGGTAGCTGCAGTACAAAGAGAAGACGTATCTTGTCTTCCCATTCTTCCTGGAGGCGAATAGATCTCGATAAGGACGACCCCATCTGCAAATCAGTTGTTGGAATACTACTTCATTCAGTTCCCATTCTGACACCTTCATCTGACGCCTGCTGAGGTAATCCGCCTCTCGATTGTCTGTTCCACCCAGGTGTACCACTGAAATGAAATCTACTGTCTTTTCCATTTCTGACAAAATCTTCTCGGCCAGTGGTTGGCGTGATCCGCCTTATGACGAATGAAGGAGACAGCTGTAATGTTGTCCAACAACACCTTCACGTGTTTGTCCCTTAGGTTGGACCGGTTACTCCTTAAAGCTTACCAGATTGCCCGCAACATTCAGAACTTGGATGACCTGGATTGACTTGATATGGTCCAAGTTCCTTGAAGATACTGGTCTCCCACTCGAGCTTCCCAGTCTGACAATCTTGTGTCCATAGTTACCAGGAGACATGATTCTAAGGTCCATTGTACACCCTTCCTTAAGATTTTCTTGTCAATCCACCTATCCAGAGACCTGGTAGCTTCTCAGGACAAGGACATCTTCTTTTCCAGGTACGTTTTGACGTTTGTCCATCACAGCCAAGACGGATTTCTGCAGTGGTCTGGAATGAAACTGGGCCCATCTGACACAGACGATACATGATGTCATGACACCTAGGATACTCATTGCACCTCGGATCGATGGTCTCTTCTTACCTTAAGAAAGAAAGAAAAATCTGAGGTATAGACGCTATCTTCTTTGGAAGGTAGGATGTTCTTGTAATTGAGACAAGATGAACTCCTAAGAAGTCTCTGGAATTGTTCGGGATGAAATTCGACTTTTCCTTGTTCAGAATCCAGCTGAACTTGGTTAGCAACGATAAGATGAATTTCAAACGTTGCGTCCTCAACTGAGGGGATTCTATCACTATCAAGATGTTTTCCAGGTAGGGGATGATTGTTATATCTCTTAGTGTGAGAAAAGTCACCACTTCTGCCATGATCTTCGTAAAAATTCTCAGAGTGGATGATAGGCCAAAAGAAAGACACCGGAATTGGTAGTGGAGAACCTGACTTCCTGACGCTAAGGCAAACTTCAGATATTGCTGACTAAAGGAATGGATCGGCACGTGGTAATATGCATCCTTCAGGTCCAGGGTGCACATTACCGCATCCTTGTTTATCAAGGGAATGGCAGATTTTATTGATTCTACGTGGTACTTTTTGTATCTGACCCAACAATTTAGGGGTTTTAGATTTATTATCATTCGAAAGTCCCTGGATCGCTTCTTTACGGAAAACAGGGAAAAATAATGGCCAAGATACTGTTCTGACACTGGAACAGAAATAATTACCCCTTGTTGGCATAGTGTCTCTACGTCTGCCTCTAGCCAACTGAGAGAGATGGGGGAACCCTTTCTCAACCCGAATCTTTGATGGGGGGAGTTGAATGAACTCTATTCGATAACCCCAGTGGCGTAGCTAGACTGCTCTGGGCCCGGGGGCAAGATTTGCACCCAAGCCCCACATGTGAGGACCAGGGGGGGTGATGGCAGAGAAATCTGAGGACCGGGGGGGGTGCACAACACTCACCGCGGCCACCGTGCGTCTGCTGTAAGGAGGAGGAGGGGCGGGCAGGAGTCCCGTCCTCCCTCCTCTCCGGCCAGCTGCCATCCCTGCCCCCCGCTAGCTACGCTACTGGATAACCCTGAGCAATAGTAGTCAGTATCCAGGGATTTTTTGTGACTTGACTCTACCCGTCTGTGAAGAATCTCAATGTCCCCCCTACTCTGACACCGTCATGTTCTTTTTGGACATGGGACCTTGAACTGGGCTGATATTTCCTATCCTTGCCCCCTGTATTAAAGCTTCATCTACTGAATTCCCCTTTTTTCTGCAAATTTCACTAATGAAAGGAAAAGGACCTACAAAAGGATTGATCCTTCTTTTTCTCCTCAGGGAAACCCTTCTTTTTATCAAACACCTTTACTGAGACCTCATCCAGGGCCGGTCTTAAAACCTTGAGTCCTGAAAAGGGAATGGAAGCTGTATCACCAAACCAGGTTTTGAGCCAGACAGCTCTCCTAGCAGAGTTAGAAAGACCATTATTCCTGGCAGCAAACCTGCTTCAGCCGAAGCGTTGGCCAAAAAACTAGTCGTCATTTTGAGCAAGGGTGGGGACTTGATCAGTGAATCTCTTGGGGTGCTGTCCCTAAAATGATCCTCTAATCCATCTAGCCAGACCTTCATATATCTAGATACAGACGTAGCAGCGACAATTCATTTTATAATCGCCGCTGAGGCTTCCCAGGTCTTTTTCAAAAGAACGTCTGCCTTTTTGTCCATGGGATCCTTAAGACCTGATGAGTCTTCAAAGGGGATAGATGTATTCTTGACCACCTTAGCAACAGGAACCTCAATTTTCGGTACAGTGTCCCAGATCTTCACTTCCTTAGAGTAGAATGGTAGTCATGCACAGAAGTCTCGGGGAATAGCCATTCTCTTCTCTGCATCCTCCCATTCCTCTAGGATCATCTTCCCTTACATGATTATTAATGGGTAAGACGATGGCCTTCTGAGCCCTCAGTCCTCCAATCATCTCATTTTGGACACTCTTAATCTTCTCCATCTCTTCTACTTGCATGGTATTCCGGATGGCTCTTAGTAATTGTAAATAAACATATCATTCTTTTGTTCCCCACCATAAGTGGGATTAAGGTCCTCCTCATCACTCTCAGACGGATTGATTTCTCCCTCTGAAGATGGCTCCATATCTTCTTTGGGCCTCTTATGTCTCTGGTCATCCTGTGTGCTTGAAACAGGGGTAGCAAAGAGGTGATATAAGCTTGTACCTCCTCTTTTATCATGTTGCGCATTTCTGATAACAGGGAACCTTGTTCTTCCTTCAGCATGGTAGCTCTGCATCCTGCACACATATGCTTAGGATACGATTCTGGAAGCTTAATGTTTCAGTCAAGGCATCTTTTAGATTTTGTAGCTGTCTTTTTCCCTTTCTCCTTTTTCTTCTCAGGAGGAACTGACATATGGGAAGGTCTGTCCTATAATACATATAGAGGACCCAATATGAATGGAGGCCATTAAAACTCAACCTGAGGTGATGGTACCACTTACCACTCACCTGGGGTGATTCGGAGGGGGTACAAGGGCATGACGACTGATGAATCCTCCTATGCACAGCCCAGCATGGCTTGGCACTCCTCAGTACAGTATAACACGGTAAAGCACGCTACAGCACGGTACATCACGGCACAGTACAGCACATCACAGCTCGGAACAGCAAAGCACCGCACAGTATAGCACAGTACAGTATAGCGCAGTATACACAGTACAGGACAGTGCAGCGTAGCTCAAGCCCCCTTTTTTATCTCACCTTCAGTCAAGTCCCTGCTCCAGCATCCGTTGCGCTCTCATACCGACTTCCGCATTCCACCGCAAACTGGAAGTGCATCATCCTTGCACTTCCAGTTTGATGCAGGGTGGACACCAGAGCCCGTAAGATGCCGAACCCACTTGAAGCAGGATGCCGAGAGCCCCACAGTGGGGGAAGCATCCACCGTCGGTGGCTCCAGCCATGCAGGCAGGCTGAGGGACTTCCAAGAGGGAGTGTTGGCCTTGGACCCACTTGACAGGGGGAAGGAGAGGGCTGAGGCCCCCTCGATCCACCTGGGCCCCATGAGTATCTGCAGTGCATCAGCGCTCCTTGTTGCACCAGTGCCCCTTGTTGCACCAGAGCTTCTTCCTACACCAGCGTTCCTTTTTGTACCAGTGCTGCTCTTGCCCCCCTGTCCTGTGTGGGGACAAGAAAAACACTGAGGAGGTTGGGGGTGGGAGGGGCTTTAACCTCTTGTGCTTCCTGTCCCTACAGAGGATATGGGATTACTCCTCCTCCTGTGGGGCTGTCATTGAACAACCTGGTAACTGCACCAAAAATGGATCCTCAAAAAATGCCGCCTCGTGTGTGAGAATGTCTGGTGTTGTCTACTGCACTATTTACTCACCTCCCCAAGCTCACACAGATATACATCTGTGATTTGTCTTAATGAAGGGGTCCTGTACCCCGAAACATGTAGAAATAGAATCACAATAAAAAATAAATCTCTCCAGTAGATTTATTACAGTGTGACGGAAGCGCGAACCGAATCCCCTTTCCTTTTCTCCCTGATAAATGCAGCATTAGCGGTGCACTAGTGCACTGTGTGAATGTAGCCTAATGGATCGTGAATGATATCGCTGAAACGTCACGGGTTTGGAGTCTTTCAAGCGACATCATTACTACCTCATTGCGTGCGACTCTGAGATATGGTTACGATAAATCGTTGGGTCGTTGATCGCAGATTTGAGAACATGTTCTCAAATCAGATGAACCACGATCAGGCAACCTGCTGCATCGTTGTGTGTGATACCGCGATAACGATGTTGCTCACGACTTCGCCCATTCATATCAGTGAACAAGTAACGTTCGCTGGGTTGTGCGAACGATACCTGCTTGCTGCATCGTTGGTGCGTTGTTCACGATATCTACACGTGTGACATCTCACCAACGATGACAAAACAATGTCCTAACGACCGCTTGACCACGAGATCGCTGTGGATATCGTTTCAACATTGAAGCGTGGAACGGTACCTTAGGGAAGAATTAACCATTTGTGGATTGTTTCTTAAGTCCCATTTTTTGTCTTGTACTATTCAAAGAAATTTTTTTACACCAAATTCTTCATGGTTCATAAATTTTGTGCAAAATGTAAAATGTTCTTTAAATTTGCTTTTAAAGGGCACCAACCATGAGGATTTAACCTCCTGTAAATCAGTGCAGCAGGTGATTGACATGTGCAGCATGACATCACTATTTGGGTTTTTTTATTCCTCCCCTGTAGGTTTGTCTTTCTGCTGTAAGCCGAACCCCCTCCCTGTGGATGAGTCTGGATGAGAACTAGTGGGAGGGGGTTTCTGCAGAGAGACAAGCCCACAGGGAAGGAATAAAAAAAAAAACCAAATAGTGATGTCATGCTGCACCCATCAATCACCTGCTTCACTGATTTACAGATGGTTAAATCCTGGTGGCTGGATCCATTTAACCTTTTTTGTGACTTTTTAATGTCAACAGTCCCATATCTTGCTAAAATGCGGCGGCGACGGAGCGAGCTCGGCTGCTGAACTGTAACAGGTGATTCGTATACATGTATGATTTATAGAATATAAAAGCCGGCTAGGCAGAACAAGGAGTGCTCCCCTGACGAAGTCATCTATGATGACGAAACGCGTAGGGTGACCCTCCATCTCTACCCACAACTCTGACGTACTTCAGGTTATGGAATGATCCCTTGAGCCTGCTTTGATGCTCTTTACTTATCTCAGGTTTGAGAACAATCACATGTGCTTTTCAATGGGCTCACTATGTGAGGATATTTGACTTCCATTGTTTAGGCAGGATTGCATTGTGGATCTTTCTGACTGCTATTTGTTGAAGGGGGTAGAATGCAAGAATATATATGTAGTCCTGTATAGGTCTCTTTTAACTGTTTTTAATGGTGCAGTGTCTTGTTTTGTTTATGGTATTTATAATAAAGTTTCATAATTACAATATTTCTGTGATCGCCTATTTATACTGGTTAGCTTTCCTCTCTTAATTAAATATCTTGCTAAAATGCCATAAAATTTGCATAACATTATACAATCACTTCAGGGAGGGGGAATGCATTACACATGGGTGCACAAAAATGTTAGCCGAAAACATCTGACAATCGTAAACTCTGCCCACAATGATGATCATGAAACATGATGAACATATTAATAAATTAATATGCCACAAAAGAAAAACACTTAAAACTAGGGATGAGCGAGTCTACTCGCTAGGACTCGTTACTCGGCGATTCTTAAGGGACTCGCTGGACTCGGGAATCGGCGAGTCTTTTAGCGAATACTCGCTCAGTAACGAGTCCAATGCAAGTGAATGGCAATCTTAGTTTTGTCAGAGTTTACTTTATCTCACTCGCTAGACTCGCTAGACTCGCTCTATCACATCACTATATAGCTTGAATCTCCCCAAACAGCAGCGAGTCTGAGCGAGTCTACGAGTCCGAATCCTAGCGAGTCTGCGATTCCGAGTCCTGTATTCTCTATTCGGGACTCGCGAATCCAGAATCTTTTATGTTACTAGTCAGCATTGCGTGTTAGGTCAGAAAACTTGTGAAGACAGCCAATCATAGTCAGTAATGCCATAGCAGCTTTGGTTGTGTCAGGACTATGATTGGCTGCTGTCCATCGTGATGCCTATGTCATCTATGACAGGCAAGGCAGTATATAAGGCTTGCCCCCGCCATTTTGGGCACATTCCTGAGAAGAGCTGACCTAGTGCAGGGAGACTTGGAGCAGATCTAGGGACAGTTAGGCAGTGTAGGAGTCACATATAACCCAAAAGTTCTTTTCAGAACTAACAGGACGGAGTGTAGGAGTCAAGATTCCTCACACATAACCCAAAAGTTCTTTTCAGAACTACCAGGACGGAGGATTGCTGTACAGGACTGTAAGGAAGGGAGATAGGAGCAGCCTTACAGTGAATCCAGCACCATCCTCAGAGCTTAGTTCACCCAGCTTTCCTCAGAGCTGTAATCCTAAGCTTTTTCTTATTTTTGGCACTAGTCTACCAAATAATTTTGATGCCATTTTTCCACAAAAAATTTCCTGTGCTAGTGCGTTGCTGTACGGTGTCCTGCCTGCAGCTCGCACGGTACTTGTAAACTTGCACGCAGCCAGCACCGCAGCCTAACAGTGCCTGGTTCTGCGTACTAAACAATTTTTTCCTGTGCCAGTGCGTTGCTGTACGGTGTCCTGCCTGCAGCTCGCACGGTACTTGTAAACTTGCACGCAGCCAGCACCGCAGCCTAACAGTGCCTGGTTCTGCGTACTAAACAATTTTTTCCTGTGCCAGTGCGTTGCTGTACGGTGTCCTGCCTGCAGCTCGCACGGTACCATCCATCTGTCTTAAAATATCGCAGGGTGCTTTCACATCTGCGTTTTTCGTAATTCGCGGCAGATGCGGTGAAAAAACCGCATCTGCCGCGTTTACCGCATAACCGTTCCACTTGCGGCGCGGTTGCGGTTTTTTCTATGCAAAGTATAGGCATACTTGCGGCAGGTGCGGCTTACTGCGGTTTTTTTCGCGGCCGCACCTGCCGCAAGTGCAAAACCGCACTTGCCGCACCTGCCGCAAGTATGCCTATACTTTGCATAGAAAAAACCGCAACCGCGCCGCAAGTGGAACGGTTATGCGGTAAACGCGGCAGATGCGGTTTTTTCACCGCATCTGTCGCGAATTACGAAAAACGCAGATGTGAAAGGGCCCTAAGCCTCTAGTGTGTACCTTTCACGAAATAGTACCTGCTACTTGTTTTAGGGTGCTTTCACATCTGCGTTTTTCGTAATTCGCGGCAGATGCGGTGAAAAAACCGCATCTGCCGCGTTTGCCGCATAACGGTTCCACTTGCGGCACGGTTGCGTTTTTTTCCATAGGAAGTATAGGGGGACTTGCGGCAGATGCGGCAAGTGCGGTATTGCACTTGCGGCAGGTGCGGCAGAGAAAAAAACCGCGGCTTACTGCGGTTTTTTTCGCTGCCGCACCTGCCGCAAGTGCAATACCGCACTTGCCGCATCTGCCGCAAGTCCCCCTATACTTCCTATGGAAAAAAACGCAACCGTGCCGCAAGTGGAACCGTTATGCGGCAAACGCGGCAGATGCGGTTTTTTCACCGCATCTGCCGCGAATTACGAAAAACGCAGATGTGAAAGCACCATTACAAGCCCCCAGAAAGCCACCAGAAATTATAAAATGTTTGCTTTTACAGCATGGTGTGTGCCCGAGAATCGCTTCCCCCTCCCATCATCGGCTCCAAATAAGAGAAAAACCTGCGAGTTTGGACTCGCACACTTTCAGAGACACATCAGCGATTTGGAAATAGCATTATTCGTTATTACTCGGTTCCCTATTCATTAACATTGGACTTGCTAGACTCGCAACGAGTAGCGAGTCCTGGGCTCGGACTCGTGCGGGTCTAGCGATTCCGAGTAATTTAGGACTCGCTCATCCCTACTTAAAACTATACAAAGAAGGCAACAAAAATCAGGCCTTAGGGTACATGGTATCACTATATGGTGGTATGTGGATCACTACGGTATGTACATTCTGGAGCCATAGATTCCACTATGTTGACCATATATGATCAATGAGTAGCAATAAATAATTTCTATATTAATACTTTATTCTCCGGAGCCGCCTTTTATCCCGGCAGCGCAGTGTTTCGCACTTTCTGTCTTCATCCTACATGATGCTATTCATTTATCTTACTGTTGTAATCATCATGACCTGTAGAATTATATTACTAGATCATTTTTACCGCACATTGAACAGTGTGAAATTGAAACCCAAAGAACAATGTGTGTTTTTTCCCATTCACCCTATTTGGTATTTTTTTATCCTTTTTTTCGGTAAATTATATATTGGTGAAGTGAATGATGGAAATAAAACAAGTCCTCCTTAGACTAGGTCAATAGAAAAATGAAAAAAGTAAGCACCAAGATGAAAAACAAGCTCCATCGCAATGAAATTATGCGAAATCTGGTGAGACATCAGCTTTAAGAATTGATTTGCTAAAAGTAATTTTTAGGACTTTTTTAACGAGTTTATTGATTTTATAGGATTTTTTTAACTCTCAATTGACGGAGTTGTGGACAGGTTGTTGCCATTTTTACATTCTAAGATATCAAGAAAAAATTTCCCTTGGATGTTGGTGAAGTTCTTTAGTATAATCAGGTCTATATCCGACCGGCCCACGTGGACTTTCAATCTACAATGTACACGATTTTAGGTAGCAAGCATAACTCGAGATCAGGTTATATATAAGTAACCATATCCTTGTAAGTTATAGATTTGCTATTTTAATTGTTCTGAGCTCTAACCTTGCTTCAACTTCTTCCATCCTCCAGATGGTCATAAACAGTGAGGGAAAGGCATCAGTCATTATTTCTTAAATAAATACCAACTCCTTCTCTCATGGAAATATGAACCAGGAAATGAATAAATGGAGATTTTATTTTTGCTTCCATTACTCATGTGATGAAATTCCCATTCTGACCCTGATTTACGTGGCATCAGCCTATGCATATCTTTTGTTAGCGCTGTGCTATGCAATTTTCTGTTCCCCGTTCCAAAAAGCAACGCTGTGAACTGAATGTGTGTTCTAGAATCAAAGTTAATGGACTGAAGCCGCCCATGACAAAGCAGGAAGATGAAGTGTGATATTCCGTGGTAGACCGTTCCTACATATTCTTCCTAGAGACGTTTAGTTGCTCCTAGTGCAAAAAAATTGCTTTTATAGGTCTAAGATATTAGGCAGCGCTGTAAAAAGGTGGTCACCACTCACAATAATCCCTTTGTCTTATGATGCTTATGTAATTCCCTTTCACATACACGCATAAGGACTAGAGGAGAGGGCATCTGCCATGATTCGGATTCACCAAGTTGATTTTTCTGGGAAATTGAATTCGTAGCAATTTTATTCTCTGTGAATTGAAGGTCCTTATTTATGCTCAGGGGTATAGGGATTTGACGGGTCGGATCTGCACTGGTGATCTTAAAGCATCTGTGGCGCCCCAGATGGTCTGGCGTCACACCGGGGTATTACACCCATAAAAGTGGTGTAATTTTCCCCAACTGTAGGTTGATGCAGAGGCAGGTGGGAAGAACCCAATTCCAGCACTCCCACACCAACTTAGGGGAGGGAAGGGCACATACCCTAGGAGGGAGGAGAGTCAGGAGGTCAGAACAGGAAAGTTGCAGATTGCACCTGAGGGAAGATGAAAGGAGTCCAGAGGGGACTTTGTGATAGGGTGCCTGACGCGTGAGTCTTGGTCCAAGAGAGAAAGGGGGAACCCCAGTGCGGAGCGACCATTCTCCAGGGAGCTTCCCCAGTCCACAACGGAAAGCCGGATCCGAGGAAACGGTCAGAGTCCAGCTCTGAAGTCATCAACCAGCTGCTGCAGTTTGTTTTACTGGCCACAACACCCTGCCGTTACAGAGTGGTCCACCCGTGATTCCATAGAAGTCGGGGTTCAAGTTGGAGAGGCAGAAGGGAAGGAGAGGAGCCCCAGGATTACCTCAAGGGAACAGGGAAAGGACTTATCCCAGGCAGGGAACACAGGACACGGGTTCGTCAACTAAGGTATACCACAGCTACCTCCATACCGCTGTGCATCCACTTACAGCCACCCGTAAGGCTACCTGTTATACATTTGTACCGAACTGTGCACGCTGTACCAATAGATGCTTGTTTCCAGTAAAGTACCAGGGAGAGACTGAACTTGTCTCTGTGTCTCTGTGCTACCGACATCGAACCTCTCTACTTCTACTTAATGCTGCCATGGAGGCCCAGCTTTACCTGTAGAAAGCTATACCACCTAGCTGCAATACCAACGCCCTCTGGAGGACCGTGGCAGCGCTGGTGACCTCTCACCAGGTACTACAGGTGGCGTCACGAAATAACTTTTACTTCATCACCTTCAATTTACCCCCCATTAGGAGTCCGTCCCAGGGTCACAGGCTCAGGCATCGCCACCAGTGATTCCCCTGGACCTCGCGCCTGAAACCCGAGTACCCGGCCCTGTGCGCGACACATCCAGCAACTATGGAGTTAATTCTCCTACAGGAGACAGGAAGTATCCCAGGGTATGCTGGGAAGGAGTGTGTTTTTCTCTCTGCAAAAGTAGAAGCAGTGCTTAAAAAAACTAGTGTGTGTATCCTGAACAGGGTCAAGCTATAGAGGCCAGTTGGTCCAGGAAAGAGACTGTCAGGAGTGCAGAATAGTCAGGACAGTTCATGAGCAAATTCTGATGTGTAGCAGAAGGACAGTGGAGAGAACTGACCGAATACAGGATTCACCCCTTCCCCCTTACCTCACTGCTTGATAAGGTACAGTGTGTTGATCTGTGTCCATACACTGTGTAAGGAGAAAAAACTCTGTAATAAGAGTACAAGCTGTACCTAGACACTTTACATCACACAAACCTGTGTGACTGGTGCCATATGAAAACCTCATCCATGTGCATATATGTTACCAGCAATTAACCCCTCCATGATATAGTAGGCTGAGAGTGGTTGCCATATCAGTATTTTGCACCTGTGTTGCTCCTGCCTTTAATATTGTGGCCGGCTGCAACCTGCCAGTGCATTTAGTATCTGACCTTATGGCTGTTTTCAGGAGGCTTTTGGTAGATTATAAACCTACAATAGAAGGGCCCTCTCCCATCCCTACCAATCTTTTGTTGTTTTGTTCACTGTAATCTATATTCTTATCTTGTATGTAACCCCTTTCACATGGCATTGTGATTTAAAATAAAGAAAAATTATAATATTATTAGAGCAATTCTAATAACAATACAACCCCTTGCACCCTACTTCTTGGCCTTTACGCCTCAGATCCTCAGAGATTAGGTTAGCTCCATTCAGATAAGTTGGATTTTTGAGTTCTATGAGTTTCATCCAAACCTAGATTATTATTATTTTTTTTTGCCTGGATTTTTTTCATTTTTTATTTTTCTATGAAGAGCGTAGCACAGTGCATTCAAGAAGTGCTGACAGAACACTGATATTTAATGACTCGCAAGGAGCCTGAAGACTTCATTTTCCAATTTTCCCTTTAAACTGGCATCTGTACACCTCGTAATATCCACAATATTCAATTATGGTTGTAGAACATTCCACTTAGTCCATCTCGCTGGCGGATAGTGCAACCACACATCTCAAGGGTTCGACTAAAACATATGAACCTTATAACAATGTTTCTCCTAATCATTACATGCCTGCTTCATTTTATGTATTGTTTGCTCAATTATGGCTTATTTGGCAAAGATTGAAAAGCATCTACATCCACCCATCGTCTCTTCTGTCCCCCTGACTCCCAAATCTGTTACAAGTTATACCTGTGTAAATGAAAATAGCATTTTGTTCTGGACAGAATCAGATCGGTCCAGGCACATGGCACTGGCAGCTTTAGTTTAAAATAAAAAGATTATTTCTGTAATTGTATTTTCATTCTCATGAGCCAAGGGTTATACTTAAGCCATGAGATCTTACTAGAAAGTTTCCCAATTGGTGAAAAAGTGTCTTCTTTGAACCCCGTCCAGAAACTCAGTTGCACACTGCATAGATCAGTATGTTGGTGCCATTTCAGCCACATCATAGATGCTCCTCGGCCCTGTAGACATACTGTACAGTATATCATCCAAGTAGAGTGGGCGAAGAATGCTGTTACCAATAATACTGTCACTGAAGGCACAAAGTGTTTGCACCCTTCCAATTAAAGCCATATAATAGTGAAATTTAAAATAATTACTCCACGTAAGAAACATATAGAGAACCGCAAAATTCTGCTTATTATTGTTGTGGCTCAATTTGGGGATTCGATCAGATGACCTGTGGTTTCTTGGTCGGTTCCTCTGTCTTCAGGGATATTGCGTTTTTCTTATAAGCATATTGGTTTTGTCCTCCTTTCTTGATTCACTCCTCTCCAGGTGTTTCTTATTTTCCCATATTGGTGTGCACATTTTGGGTTGGGGTTTATATTCATACCCTTCACTGCACTTCCTTGCTGGCTATATCTGTAGGTGGACTTGTGTTGTGGAGTTCCTGCTCTTCAGCTTAGGGGTTTAACTTTTTAGATAAACACCAACTTAGTTCATGTTGTGAATCAGTTTGTTTTCCTTCCTAGGACCTATTCCTTTCGCATCTTTGGGTTTCTGCAAGATCTTACTTTACTTCATTAGTAGCTCTCTTTAGTTTACTATCTCTATCTTATTATGAACGTGTTTTAGTTTTCTCACTGTGGGATTTTGTAGCTTCCTGCACACTGTCTTTTCCCCTTTTTGATAGTGTGTTGTGACCTCTCCTCTGGTTCTTCAGGAGGCACAAGAAACCCCTCAAAGGCCTTTTAGAAAGTAAAATCTGAAGTGTTATTTTGACTTGTGTGGATAGAGTTTTTCTAGTCTATACAAGGACCAGGTGGCTGCAGGTGCGGCATCTCTACAGTAGATTTTCCCTTTGTCCATTACCCGTGAGATTAACATTCATAACAGTTATATCTCAGTGACTTGAAGGGTACTCATATGCTCTGGGACAATTTAGCAGTGCGGAATATCCAGTTCCGGAAATAGGAAAAATAAGTAGATGCTTTGTGTCTTCAAGGGAGGTCTGTAAGACAACTTATTGATGGGCTCAGTTTTGGAAACATTGCAATATGGCCACAGAGCTGCACCAAGGTTTGAAACCAACCTTAAAGTTGGGTTCTGAAAGCTTCCAAATCTCATTGCTACACACTAAACCATGCTCTCATATTTTTATAGTACCTAAGTGACAGTGCAATAGAGTGGCCAAATAATGTTCTGTCTAATAGTACCATACAATGCACAAATAATATTGCCACTGAGGGCACATAGTTATATTTTCATCTTAAAATATAGCAGTAGTCACATATTCCTCAAGTCAAACAGAGTTGAAGATAACCTAAAATTGCATTTAGCATATAACAGTGCATAGACTAGAGCTCATAAGCTTTGGGTCAGACATTGTGCAGTTTTGGAAGCTTCACAGGTGTACATCAGTTATGCTGATATGCAACGTTTGACCCCAGCCTAATAGTGCCACGAGCTTCCAAAGATCATAGCCATGCATTAAACAATACCACATTGCACTGCCCAAGTAAGAGTCATTGAATGATCAAGTAATATATTTGAAAAGTTTCTAATTAATGGTACCTACGATCTTTGTCTGAACTGTTCAAAAGTGGGTGTGAACCCTCCCCCATCCATGGGTTGATCCCAGGACACAGAACAATAGACTCATGCTTTGGTCCAGGCAGTTGTTTGGTGGCTTCTGACACTGGAGGGTGTGCGGCTGAGGCCAGAACCTCATTCCCTGTGTGGATAGATAGAAGCTGTCCCGTGGGGTTGTGTTGTGTCCCTCACTTGCTGGATCCATTGAACTCATCCAAGGATTATTTCTGCCTTTTCTAGGGCGTCGGAGTACCGGGTGGAGGCCCCGAATCTGTTCGCTTTGTGTGGACTCATTGTGGACTCACTGTGGACTCTAAAGAACAATAGACATATTTGATGCTCTATGCTCCCTGCCTCAATGAAGCTTGTTAGATTGATCATCGGCCTGGTGTCCCTTCCTGCTCTGTCACATACCTCCGTTACAACTATATTCTCTCAGTATTATACAGGCTTGTCTAATGTTGAGTAAACTTTAAATGTATTTGAACATGGTTTTTGTTCAGTATGGAGTCTTACATGGTGAACGTGCATACAGGCCATGGAGGGTGAGTACATTACTTATTGTTTTCCTTTAAACATTTGTACCCACAGATCCCAGGTCTTTCTGTAGCTCTCCTCAGGTGATACTTGGCTCTTTTGATAACTATTTTCACACCTCTGTTTGAAATCCTGCGAGGAGCAACCTGGTTGTGGCCGGTTTTGGTGAAATGATGTTCTTTCTACTTCCGGATTATGGCCACAACAGTGTTCACTGGTACCTCCTGTACTTTAGAAATTCTTCTGTAACCAATGCCATCAGTGTGTTTTGAAAAAATAAGGTTGAAAATGTTTTGAAACAGATCACTGGTTTTACCCATCATGAGATGTTTCTTGTGTGGCACCTTGGTAATGAGACACCTTTTTATAGACCATCAGTTGAACCATCTAATATTATTTTTCATTAAGTAGCAAGATTGCTTTCTAATTACTGATAGATTTCAGCTGATGTCATGACTTTTCATGTCTTTTTGCAACTCTTTTTGGCATGTGTTCAATATTTTTTTCCTAGTGTCATTTCTCATTATTATTCATAACCTAATTTATGAACATCAATGGTTGTATCTCTTTGCCTGTGTGGATTGGATGGGTTGATAATGATATCTGGTGAGAATTTCATGTCAATAGCACCCTTAGAAATATATTTCCTTAGAAAATTGCTAACTTTTTCAATACTTATTTCACCCACTGTATATATTGATGATGAGTCACAAACAGTTGAAGATGCTCTACATTCCGCGCACTGCATAACAGTGCCTTTAATTGAGCCTATATACTCAGAGCTCAAAATCCATAGGTCTCTATTTGGAACGGTATATTTCAGCATGGTGCATGGCCAAAAGTTAAGCCCATCCTAATAGTGCCACAAACAACTATTGTCCCAGATATTCCAAGTAACAGTGCCAAAAAGTTACCACATCATGTTGTCAAAATGTTTCTAAATAATAGTTCCATAAAGTGTACAAATAATTGTAAAAAATAATGTTATTATTCCCAAAAGTCAGAAAAAATACAGCAGGTTGTCAGGTCTGATGGTTCAGATGTGTTAAGGCCCAGTTACACGGCACAACGTTGAAACGATGTCGGCAGCAATCTCGGGGGCACGCGGTCGTTTTTGGCATAATTTCAACATCGCTGGTGAGACGTCTAGATATCATGAACAACTCACCAACGATGTTGTGAGCAGGTATCGTCCGCCAACCCTGCGAACGATCCCTGCTCATTGATGTGAATGGGCGAAGTCGTCCACGACATCGTTATCACAGTGTCACACAGAACGATGCAGCAGGTTGGTTGAGTTGAGATCGTCCGGTTTTCCAACATGTTGGTAAACCTGTCAACTCCGATCCACCGATTTATCGTTGCATCTTGCCGGAGTCACACGCAACGAGGTCGCAACGACGTCACTGAAACACCTCCAAATCCGTGACGTTTCAGTGATGTTGTTGATGATGTCGTGCCGTGTAACTGGGCCTTTAGGTCTCCAGTGGTGAGAGGTTTAAATTCTTCTCATACCTCTGCACTAAAGTGAGTCCTTTGCACATCTGGGCATACTCTGGCTCTCTGTCAGGTCACCCATTGTTCCTCACTGGCCATGAGTAGTAGGATGTCTCCTCCAGACGGCAAAGCTAGTACAGATACTCGCTCTGGCTGTGTATTGTGCTCTGAGAGACTTACTTCAGGATATTGTATCGCTTGGTGGTGGGATTCTGTCACTCCCAGCAATGATGCTATTTGGGGGTCCTATGAGACCCGGTTCCTTAGTGACAGCTGTTGCTAGAAAATATGGGACACTGTGTCTCCTGGCTCAGCTATTTGGTGGAAGGTTTCTTCCACCAGGGTGGTGGAGTCGGAGTTGGTGCCAATTTTGGGTGGAGTTGGATTCAGGGAAATCGAGGAGTTGGAATGGGAGTCAGATGTTTGGATTACTGACTTTACAGCCATGGTTATGGAGTCGGAGTCATGGAGTCGGAGTCAGTGTCTATTTTGGTGGAGTCAAAATTGGAGACCGATTCATGGAAATTGAAGAGACAGAGTCAGATGTTTGGCTTACCGACTCCACAGCCCTGGCTTCCACTACACTCTCCTCACCACTTCCTTTACCTGTCTGGGCTGAGGGTGGAGATTGAGAGTTACCTCAGCTGTGTTAGGTGATCCATGAGAGGGATATTTAAACCCGCCATATCCTCTGTTCCAGTGCTGATTATTTTCAGTTGTGCTTGGGTGGTAAGGTTAGTAGTTCTTGTGTGTGTCTTCTGGTTTGCTCTCTTGCTCTGGTTTCTTGGTCTTGGCTTTGTCCCTAGCCATTCCTTATTCATTGCTTGGATCTGCATTGCTTTTTCTATTTGTACTCGTGTGTTTGATTAGACTGTGGCTTGTGTGCCCAGCCACCTGCCACCCGCTATTGTCACCTGGGAAAGGCTTCACCAATGTTCCCCCCTAGCGGAAAGCGGTTGAAAATTACCCCAGCCTTTAAGAGTGCACAGTAACGTGATGGCTAGCGCAAAATGTGTCGGCATACTGTGTTTGCTGACCAGCAGTCCGGTCATCCCATCACTACCCTAATATTATACAGGTGGCCTAAATCTTAGAGGAAGGTGTTCAGGTCAGTGCATGGAAATTATCTCCTTTTACCTGTACATCTGGATTATGTGACCAGGTTTGATCTGAGATACCAAAAGAGTAAACACTAAGGGCGGCTTCACACTGCGGCGTGATCCGGTCCTGGGCTGTCCTGGATGACCCTGACAGCCACGGACTAGATCAGCACAGAGGACTGGAGGGTTAATGTGTCCTCTGGTCTGGTGTGCAGCCGCACGCAGCTACAGCCGCTGACAGGTCAGGACCGCGGCGCCGGGGTCCTGACTTATCAGCAGCGGGAACTGCGTGCGGCTGCACACCAGACCAGAGGACAACCCCGGACCGGATCACGCCGCAGTGTGAAGGCACCCTAAGACAATATATGTGCATCTTGCAAATATCTGTAGACACAACAGCGTGAGCCCGACCCAGCACAATATAGTCTTGGATTTGTGTTTTTTTACATAAATCTGAACACTTTTATGGAGTAAGAAAAAACTATTTAGAGTGAAAAAAATTAACAAAACGTCTCCTTCCACCTACGGCCAAGATTTCATGCGCATTTAATAAGTTCTTACTTGGAATGCCAGGATTATCCATACAATGGGACTACATGTCAGCATGGCACCTTTAATGTCTTAACATAAGAGCATTGTGTTATCTGCATCACATCACCGATGAAAATCTTTCGTTTTTTTTTTATTTGCATAAACCACTTTTATTGCAGAGCCCATATGTTCCTCGTTATGTGTCATACCTCAAAAACATGGTCGATGATTTATAAAATGAATACCAGAAAGCAGCTGAACTTTCAAAAAAACAATATGTAAAAAGTTGAATAGGTGCCAACAGGGACCTCAAAAATGAGCATGTCAGAGCCTTCAAGGAGAAGACAAGAAATATGTCTACAAGTCCAAGTCTTTACAATCAGGCAGTCTGGACGGGATCCAGGGAGGCTCGTGATGGTGCAGCTCTGCAACACATAATAGGACGGAATCTCTCATCCAGATCTTCATGTAATCCGGTGTAGGTATAAGATAAGATACTTTTATATCCATTTATTAAAAAGAAGGGTTGTAAATACTTTTTATACACGAGAGTCGAATAGATTTAGTGCTAACACTAGTGATGGCTTAACGAAGACAGAGCAGGTTGCCTAAGGATATACTACAGCATCTCAATGAATTAGAATATTATCAAAAAGATCAGTAATTCAATACATAAAGTGAAACCCATATATTATATAGAGTCATTACACACAGAGGGATCTATTCCAAGTGTTTATTTCTGTTAATGTTGATGATTATGGCTTACAGCCAATGAAACCCCAAAGGTCATTATCTCAGAAAATTATAGTAGAGAGGATGAAGGATCGGAGAGATGAAATATGACCTAAATAGGTATCAGAGGCTTCACCTTGTGTGGTTGTGAGAGGCACAACCACTATAAAAGCAGATCACAGCTGCTGCAGTCCCCAGCGTGGTGCATATAGAGTAGGGAGGATGAAGAGTTAAAAACTGTGCTGCCGTGTTCCACCAGACATGAAAGAGTGAATATAATACTGATTTATTAGTCAAGCGTTTCAGGGCTCCCTGGCCCCTTCCTCAGGACAAATCAATATCATATTGCCATGTTTAAGGGTTTTTCCTGAAGCCCTGAAATGCGTTGAATTATAAATCAATATTATATTCATCCTATGATGTCTTGTGGAATACGGCAGCACTGTTTTTAACGCTTCATCCTCCCTACTCTATCTGCACGACGCTGGGGACTGCAGCAGTCATGATCTGCTTTTATAGTGGTTGTGACTCTCACAACCACACAAGGTGAAGCCTCTGATACCTATATAGGGAATATTTTATCTCTCAGACCCTTCATCCTCCCTACTTTAATTTTCTGAGATAATGACCTTTGTGTTTTCATTGGCAGTAAGCCATAATCATCAACATTAACATAAATAAACACATGAAATAGATCACTCTGTGTGTAATGACTCTATATAATATATGTGTTTCACTTTTTGTATTGAATTACTGAAATAAATTCATTTTTTGATGATATTAAAATCTTATTAGAGGTAGAATGGATAGATATATTTTAGATATTAGAGGTAGAATCTGTTGAAGTGTGGGATACACACGAAACAGCTGTCATCCTTGATTGCTGAGCTGTTCTTTCCTACACCTGATTTTTTTAATGGACACTCAATAAAAGGATTTTTTTAAGCAAAAGAAGTTGAGTGCCGCTTATTCGTCTTCATATTTGCTATAAAGAATACTTTACGCCAGGGCCGTATCCAGGGGGGGGGGCTGGCGGGTCATCTGCCCCGGGCACAGCAGGCGAAGGGGTGCACTAAGCCTCTTCCTGCAGCGCTCGAGGTCTCTCCCCCCAGCCCGCATGTTGCTCCCCCCCCCCCCGCAGTGGGAGCCGGCTTTCTTTCCCACTACAGATACGCACACTCTGTGCTGACAGGACCTGTGATGATGTCAATGGGGGGGAGGAGTCAGGGGTCACATGATCAGCTCTTCGAGGTATGCAGGACTCTGCTGTGCTGGCCATCATGATGCTGGATGAGGTGAAGGTTATGTGTGGGGACAGGAGGGATTTACAGTGTGGATGTAGCAGAGCCGAGTGTACGGAGCAGGGAGTCGTGTGTGCAGAGCCGAGTGTGTATGAGGTGTACAGAGCGGAGCCGTGTGTGTACGAAATGTATGGAGCGGAGCCGAATGTGTACGAGGTGTACGGAGCGGAGCCATGTGTGTACCAGGTGTATGGAGCGGAGCCGTGTGTGTACGAGGTGTACGGAGCGGAGCCGAGTGTGTATGGGGTGTATGGAGCGGAGCCGCGTGTGTACAAGGTGTACGGAGCAGTGCCAAGTGTGTACGAGGTGTACAGAGCGGAGCCGTGTGTGTACGAGGTGTATAGAGTGGAGCCGAGTGTGTACGGAGCGGACCCGAGTGTGTATGGAGCGGAGCCGAGTGTGTACTAGGTGTACAGAGCGGAGCCGTGTGTGTACGAGGTGTACGGAGCGGAACCACGTGTGTACGAGGTGTACGGAGTGGAGCCGTGTGCGTACGAGGTGTACCGAGCAGAGCCCTGTGTGTGCGAGGTGTACAGAGCGGAGCCGCGTGTATACGAGTCATACGCAGTGGAGCCGTGTGTGTATGAGGTGTACGGAGCAGAGCCATGTGTGTACGAGGTGTACGAAGTGGAGCCATGTGTGTACGAGGTGTACGGAGCGGAGCCATGTGCGTACGAGGTGTACGGAGCGGAGCCGAGTGTGCACGAGGTGTACGGAGCGGAGCCGTGTGTGTACGAGGTGTACAGAGCAGAGCTGTGTGTGTGCGAGGTGTACAGAGCGGAGCCGCGTGTATACGAGTTATACGGAGCAGAGTCATGTGTGTACGAGGTGTACGGAGCGGAGCCACGTGTGTACGAGGGGTATGGAGCGGAACCACGTGTGTACGAGGTGTACGGAACAGAGCCATGTGTCTACGAAGTATACGGAGTGGGTCCGTGTGCGTACGAGGTGTACGGAGTGGAACTGCGTGTATACAAGGTGTACGGAGCAGTGCCAAGTGTGTAAGAGGTGTACAGAGCGGAGCAGTGTGTGTACGAGGTGTACGGAGCGGAGCCGAGTGTGCACGAGGTGTACGGAGCGGAGCAGAGTGTGTACGGAGCCGACTCGAGTGTGTACGGAATTGAGCCGAGTGTGTACGAGGTGTACAGAGCGGAGCCGTGTGTGTAAGAAGTGTACGGAGCGGAGCCGCGTGTGTACGAGGTGTACGGAGCGGAGCCACATGTGTACGAGGTGTATGGAGCGGAACCACATGTGTACGAGGTGTATGGAGCTGAGCCGTGTGTGTACGAGGTGTACAGAGCAGAGCCGTGTGTGTGCGAGGTGTACAGAGCGGAGCCGCGTGTATACGAGTTATACGGAGCAGAGCCGTGTGTGTACACGGTGTACAGAGCGGAGTCACGTGTGTACGAGGTGTATGGAGTGGAGCCGTGTGTGTATAAAGTGTACGGAGCAGAGCTGAGTGTGTATGAGGTGTACGGAGCGGAGCCACGTGTATACGAGGTGTACAGAGCAGAGTCGTGTGTGTACGAGATGTATGGAGCAGAGCTGTGTATGTACAGGACGTATGGAGCAGAGCTATGTGTGTACGAGATGTATGGAGCAGAGTTGCGTGTGTACGAGGTATGATGAGGGAAAAAAGTATAAACATTGGGCAGCATAGGAGTGTCATGGCAATAAATAGTTAATAATTTATATAAGTTTATTGAAGCCATTCAGAAATCTTTACTCCTCTTTCTCTCCATATCCTTCCCCCCCTTTCAGAATTCCTCTGTCTCAAGATTATGTAGCAGTACTGAAGCAGTTTTTATCAGCAATGACTGAATGTACTAATCAAGGGTGAATTGGAATACTAACCCACAGAATATAATTGAATGTTCTCTTCACAATAAAAAGTAACACCCCTGAGAATTGCCCCTTTAATGATAAGTATTAAAACTGCTATCCCCTGTCATTAAGCTCTTCTTTGACTTGTTGTCAGCGTGGTTCTTACGGTGGCGTGCACACACTCAGACAAAGCATCCAATTTGACGACAGACAATTAAGAGGACAGCCCACCCGAAAGGTGTGGAGGGCATCCATTACAGTTGACGCACCAGCATGGGGCTAGGACGAGACGTCCAGGGGGCGACAGCCACACCTGAACCTCCATTCCCAGGACGGACCATACACGAGGGGTAGACCTGCAGGCTACAAAGAGGTAAGAAAATTATTTATCTTACCTAAAACATCCTGTGTCTCCGTGCAGGGATGGAGGTTGCTGGCTGTCAGACTCGGACATAGATGACCGATCTGAGAAGTCCTAGCCCTTGAAACCTGGTCCTGAGAATTCCTTAATTGTCTGCCTTATTTGTGCTCCTGCAACCCGGTCCTGAATTTATCTGTGTTTATGTCAGTGCTATCATTGCTGCAGTTTCAGTACAGAGAAAGGCACGGAGAGACGGGCTGAGTGGGTTGATTCTGTTTCCCTGGTTTTCCGGCCCCTAATAAGGGTTGATGGTTTTCCATCCCCTGATAAGGGCTGATGGTTTATTTCACTACTGGTTCCAGCCTCTGATACGGTTGATGGTTTTCCCACCCCGCGTGCGCAAGCTAAGGACGGAGAGTGTAATGTTAGTAGTCCTGGCTGCGGTGGTGGACGGGTACGTAATTTACGTAAATGAGTGTAGTGAGGATATTGTTCCGTCTCTCTCCAATAATGTGCCCCTTGTGTAGACAAGGTATAGAGCTAGCAATTACGCCCGCTGGCTGGATAATAAATCGTGTTACTGACGTGCCATATGCACATGAGGAAACTGGTTATATAGCAATCCCTGGCACTTCTCCAGTACTCAGGGTGTTCAGACAAAATATACATGCCCAGCTAACGATAGTCAATCCACAAGGGGTTTTGTTGCAAGAAGAATATGCAAGAAAGTTATATGAACCAGTTGTTGACCCACTGAGGTGTAGAGGGGGCCGACACAGTTTGATGTTTTTTCTGTTTTATCTGTTTGGTGACAACCATTCCAGTTCCAGTCCTCAGACTCACTCTGACTGACTGACTCCAGTGACGCAACCAGTTCCAGTCCTTTGACTAACTGCCTTCCTAACACAACTGACTAGTTTCTATAACGTGCACACAGAGTAAGCAAGGTGTGACGCTTGCTATTTCTGCTGACTTGGTTACAGACCAATTTCACCTCTTTCCCGCCCCCCTCAAGGCTTAGAGTGTTCAGAATAAACATTAATGCCCAGCTCACTGAAGGTATCCCAGTTGACTCCCCTACGGTGCCCAGCAGATAGTGGTGACCTTGAGGGTGAGCAGCCATAGCCAAGATAGAAGCATAGACACTTGGGTTTAAGCTATAGCATGGGTGTTAATCAGTCAAAAGCCTCAGCAAGTTACCCCAAAAGACCTGGTGGCAGAGAGGAAAGGGAAGAAGTATGTGAAAAAGGGAAGAGGTATGTGAAAAAGGGAAGAAGTATGTGAAAAAGGGAAGAAGGATGTGAAGAATATGAAGGTCCTCTTAAAACTAGTGGGATCCACAACCCATGGAGGATGCTTAGATATGAAGGAGTGGAAGGAAGTGATAACAAGTAAAAGAGGGCTTTTAAAGGACGCCAAGGTTTCGGATGAAGCCGAAGCATGGTATAAAACTGCTTGGGATATGAAGTTATTGTGGATTGAACATCGTGGCCCTGCTACTGGTGAATACACGTATACTGCACCACCTGACAAGATAACACTGGCAGAAGCTGCTGCACCCATGCCTATGCTGACACATTCCAGATACCCACACAGACCCACCACCCTGTGTCCAGTTCTCAATATGGATGGCACACCTTACATGCCAGCAAATCAGACCCCGCTCTGCAGCGGTATCCGGAATATACATGAACAGGGACGGGGATGAAACAGGAGATGGAGAGGAGGAGGCTGCCAAAGAAGAATACCAGATGGCATGGGGACAGGAGGATTTCTCAGTTGGGCCTGGAGCTAGGCCAAAATTTTCACAGTATCTCTCCCCAGCCTTAATGGATCCCCTCTCATCTCTAGGAAATCATGGAGGCATGCCTTTAATGAAGACAGAACTGTCACAATCGGGAGCAGCAGGTGGAGACGAGCAGACACATCACCGGCTACAGTCTACTTCCCCGGCACAGCACACTCCCCAGGATAGGGAAGACATCGTCATCTATAACGTACCCGGATCTAAATGATTTGTGATAATGACTAATTCTTATCAATGCTGTGGATCCTGTATGCTTTTATTGACGGCTGGAAACAACAGCTCCCAGTATGTCCTCACCATTGCTACTGATGTAGTAGGAGTTGTAGGTTCATGCAGTACAAATGTGTATGGGTCTGACCTGACACTACAATTGTTTTACCATGTACTGATGGTGGTTCTGATGATGAATTTTGTTACAGATGAGGGTTGCAATTTCTGTTCTGATGGGGGTTATATGGATGTATTTCAGTTCCTCTAGTGGGTCTGGCGATGTAGTTTTGTGCTAATTGTTCTGATACTGTACAAATCTAACAATCCTTAACTTGTAAGCTTTTTTGATATATGGCTATGTTAACAAAGTGTTGTGGATTCTGACAAGTTATGGGTTCTATGTATTTAATTGTTAGAAGCATTAAAGGGGTTTTCCCAAGCTTCTGATGAGTCTGCAGTCACTCTATGTGTCTCTATGTGACTGCAGACTTCTGAATTCTCACAGAGCGCACACTGCCCGCTGTCAGGATTGTCTGGTGCCGGAGGTGAAAGTGGAAGGTTACGTAACTATAAGTATGCAATTTACATACATGCAGTCACGCAGTGGTCGCGGCTGAGACCGGGTCTGCCCCCTGGGGGGGCCCCAAGCTCCCCGGGTGGCCTGCGGCCGGTGCCTCCAGCCGCCAGGCGAGACCGCGATAGCACCGGAAGAGGAGTGGAGGGCGGACTGGAAGTGACAACAGAAGCCGGCAAAGTAGGTATTCGCGGCGCTTCTCACCCGGCCAGCGCCAGTAGCACCCGCCCCCACTCCCCCCCCGCTTCTCACCCGGCCAGCACCAGTAGCGTCCGTCAACCCCCGTTTCTCACCCGGCCAGCTCCAGTAGCACATTCCCCCCCAACATCCACCCCCCCGCTCCTCACCAAAGGGCCCCGAGGTGCATCTTGCACCGGGGCCCGCTGTTGTGTAGTTACGCCACTGCAGTCACGTGCTGACTAGACATGCAAGGCTTCGATGAATTAAATTAATTGAGCGAGGCCTGGCACATATAGTCAGAATGTGACCAGAAGTATATAAATCGCATACTTGTGTTCACATGACCGTCCAATCTTACCATTGACATGGGAGAATCCTGAAAGTGTGCAATGCACGCACCATGACAATTCGGAGGCCTGCAGTCACCTAGACTTTCATCTCAAACCTGGACAAGCCTTATAATTATAACATTAAACACCTCAGCCCACTCCTAACAATGTGTAATATACTCAATGCCGGAAACAGCTTTTGTTGGTTCCAGCAGTCAATGTAACTATAAGTGCAAAAATCGCATATGGAGGATTAGTCACATGACATCTCCTGAGACCATTGGGGGGGAGGGGAATGTGCCAAACTGAAGCCTTGCCCCGGGTGCCAGAAAACCTAGATTCATCTCTGCTTTACGCTACAAGTGTGCACCACCTTACGCTATAATATTCATCTGTCCGCTGAAAACTCCTGAGCCAAATACCTTGAAAAACCCAGGTGAATTAATTGGTACTAAACAATTCTGTTTGCGTCTTGCTGACCTGCCAATGCAATTCTCCATGTCAGGCCAGGGATACACTGAGCGAGACGCATGTGATCCGGTCGACAGGGTAGGGGGTACTCGGATACCAGGACAGGTGGTTATTTCGGTGGTGGGGGATCATGGCTGGTCGGTTCCCGGTTCCGTGCCCTGGACCCTCAGTAGCAGGGGTGGGGGTGATTACGATGGGGAATGATAACGTGACGCCACCTGTGGTACCTGGTAATGGGGTTACCAGCGCTGCAGCCGGACGCTGAGGTGATGGGAATGCAGCTTTGGTAGTACAGCTCCCTACAGTTGGAGCTTTACCTCAGGGCAGAGGGGGAAATGATCGGAGTAGTAGTAGCGATTCTGCTGTGAACGCTGCAGGCGGCGGCGGGGAATCAGGCATACACACACAATAGTCTCCGTTTCAAGACATTTTTTACTGATGTCCGGTAACAGGCACGGTCCAGGAGAGTAACCAGGTTTCGGTACAGCTTGGGACATTCACCTTGGAGAGTTGTTAGGCCTCCTCTATTAACGTGTGCGGTGATTAGGGTAAGCTCTGGCTGTAGCTGAACTTGCCGTTCTTTCTCCGCCTCAGGGTGCTGTTCCACAACCAACAATGAGGACCTTTCTGTGGGATCCCTATTCTCTGCTTAGGTCCCTGGTTTTATGCTTGGTCAGGTTTGGAGTCTTCTACTTTGTTACTTCAGGGGGACTAGATCTACCTGGTCTGTCCAGGCTTTTCCTGCTACACTAGATCATTAGCAGTTGCGGACTCTGGTGTCCGGGTAACTAAAGGGTTCTCAAATCTGTTCCCTTCTTCCTTCTTCTTACTTCTTCCACTGGCCTCCGTCCCTCTCCATAGGGCTCAGCACAATTGGGTCAGAGTCCTTGGTTCTGGGCCTGGCTTGGCCCCAACAACCAGCTCCTTCACTGCTGCTCTCTCCTCTGCTCACTGCAGACTAACTGACTCCTCCCCTCAGGTCTGGATCTTTTTTTTTGAACCATCATTTTTATTAGATTTTAGTCATATAAATACAAATACTTGTACAGAATCAAGTAGAAATGTAACATATAAGTTGAACTTCCATAGAAGAAGATTGTGTACAACAGTATATTAATTATAATATCAAACAACTTGTACAATATAAAGTTTCCATATCCCTCCCTAATCCCACCCCAAAAGAAATTATCCACATGTATTTAACAATTATCTGTATGAATAAAGAAAACATTTACGATATTATAAACGGAGTTTCAAAATTAGTGCATCTCCTATCTCTAACATCTCAGCCTACCCAATGTACCCTCTAACTCTGCCAAGGCATACCATGTTGATGATCGGAAGGGTAACATGAAATTTCCAATTTCTATATCTGTGAGTTCTTTTTCAATGAAACTTCTCCATTTGAAGAAGAATTTTTTGGCCAATTTACTTGGGTTGCGGAGCGTATCCATGGATTCAAGTACTAATGTGTGGTGAAGCATCGTTTTCACTTGGGTAAGGTCTGGAGGTCTGTCATTAAGCCAGTATTGGAGTAAAAGTCTCTTTGCTATCAGTGCAATGTAGTGCCATAGTATATGGGGTTGTCTTATCGTGTGAGAAGTCGGGTGGTAATGAAAAATCCATTGTATCGGGTCTAGCTCTCCTATGTCTCCACAGATCCCTCTAGTCCACATATCTATTGCTCTCCAATATTTCTGGACCTCGGAGCAGGACCATAAGCCGTGTTCCAGATCGGTCATAAGTGATTTACATTTTGGGCAATGGACCCATCTTTCCTGGTTGGTCTGTTTGGTTTTAGAAGGAGGGATGTTGAAGCCCTGAATGGTGCCATGCATAATCCTAAATTGTGTGTCCCGCCATCTCTCATTAACCACATGCTGTCTGACTATGCCCCATCCCTCAAGAATCTTCTGTGGAAGTTCCGGGTCTGTGAAATGCTTACGCCATTTTTTAAATAGGCCCCTCTTCCTCTTTGGCCTCAGAACCTGCTTTACTTTAGCATATAAAGTAGTAATAGATACTTCATCTTTATTCAAGGATATCAAATCAGACCACAAAGAATTCTCAAGTTCCCCAGAGATGTCCCGCAAATGTGATAGGAGATGATGTTTCAACTGACGATATTGTAAAACGTGGAATTGGGGTAAATTATATGTTTTCAAGACCTCTGTCTCTGTCATCCATTTCTTTTCCTCTAGATTTATAAGATCCCCCAACGTCTTAATTCCCCTGTCTCTCCATATTTTGAACAAGGAATTTTCACGTCCCAGGGGAAAGGACGGACAGCCCCATGGACTAAGCAATTTCGAGATTTTCCATGCTAACTTGAGTTTTTTCCTGACCTCCTTCCACGTTATTATAGTGTCTCTATAAATCACCGTATTCTTCAGAGTGGGGGGCAGGCAAGACATCGGTGAATGTAATAAAGCTACTAGATCCCAAGGCCTGGCCCACTCCCCCTCCAAAGTGGTATCTGAGAATCTGCTGGTGCCTCTGATCCAATCAAGGACATTACGTAGGATACACGCTAAGTTGTATCCCCGAACATCCGGGAGCTGTAGTCCTCCCTCTTGTTTGGACTGGATCAGTGTTGCATAGGCTATACGGGGTCTCTTTCCTCCCCACAAAAATTTAGAAAAGGATTTATTGAGTCTAGCTATGTCAGTATGTCTCAACAGCATAGGGATAGTTTGAAGGGGATAAAGCAATCTGGCAAAACTAACCATTTTTAATAAATGGCAACGTCCCAACAACGAGAGTGGTAATCCTACCCATTTTGCCAATTCCCTTTCTATCTGTTGAATAACTGGCAAGAAATTCAGTTTGTATATTAGTGCAGGTGTTCTGGCTAGGTGTATTCCCAAGTATTTGATACTTTCTTTCCTTATTGGTAGGCCACAAAGATGTTGTTTTCCCTGCATCCCATTACCCGGATTCATAAACAGGATTTCGCATTTATTTTTATTCAGGGAAAATCCAGTTTGTTTGCCTATCATTTCTATATCTGACAGTATGTTAGCAAGATCTCTTTCGGGATGTTGGACATATAGGATGACGTCATCCGCAAATAATGAAAGTTTAATCTCATGAGCTCCTACTTTAAAGCCTTCGTATGGATTACATTCTTCCAGATATAGTGCCAAAGGCTCTATGGCCAAATTAAAGAGAAGGGGGGATAAAGGGCATCCCTGTCTCGTTCCCTTCTGGAGGGTAAAGGAGTCGGACAGGAAGCCTGGTATACTCACACAAGCTTTAGGATTACTATAGAGAGTTTGTATATAGTGTCTAAAAGGACCCGTAAGACCCACCATATCAAAAACTTTACCCAGCCATGACCACCTGACATTATCAAACGCTTTTTCAGCATCTAGGGTGATCATGGCTGGGTTTTCCTCTTTCAATTTCGTCTTCTTTCCCATAATATCCATCAAAAGCATCGCCTTTCGAATGTTTGTGGTTGTTGATCGTCCCTTGATGAATCCTGCCTGATGTGTAGATATTATTTTGGGTAAAATCATTGCCAATCTATCAGCCAATATTTTAGATAAAAGTTTCAGATCCTGGTTTATCAGGGATATCGGCCTATAATTTGCTGGGTCAGTAGGTGTCTTACCCGGTTTAGGGATTAATTTGATATAAGCTAAATTCATCCTCTCTGGGATAGACGATCCCTTCAGTATTTCGTTATATAGGTCACAGAGGATCGGGGAGATCTGCTCTTTCATTACTTTGAAGAAGGCTCCATTATAACCATCTGGTCCTGGAGCCTTACTTGGATTTAAATTTTTAATTGCCGTTTCAATTTCTCCAATCGTGATTGGGTTGTTTAAAACCTGGATGTCGTCTTGGGAGATAGATGGCATTTTGATTTTACTTAGCCAGGAGGGTTTTTCTGGATCAGTTGATGTGTTTTCTTTATAAAGAGAGGCATAAAACCTGCCCAGAGTTTTCACAATATTCTTAGGATCAGTCCATGTGTTGCCCTGTCTATCTTTTATTAACTGAATAGGGGAAGAGGTATATCTACCTCGGGCTAGTCTTGCCAACAGTCTTCCTCCCTTATCTCCAAATTTATGCAGTTCTAATTCTAGTCTATTTTTAAATATATTCTCACGTTTTCCTGCCCACTCATCAAATTCTTTCTTAGCTTGAATCCACATCTCCTTGTCAGGAGTCGTCATGGTTTCTTTATACTGTAAATAAGCATTTCTCACCTTCAAGCTCGTTTCTACAAATTTTTCTTTAGCCCTTCTTTTGATCCCCATGCTGTATGCCATTATATGACCTCTCATAACTGTTTTTGCAGTCTCCCAAAATAGTCCCGGCTCCGACCTATGGCCCAAGTTATCCACGCTATAATGCGTCCACCATTCTCCCAGCAATTTGGTGAAATTTTCCTCTTTGGTGAATGTGTCAGGGAACCTCCACAGATAGTCGGTTCCTTTTTCATAATTATCCTTAATCTCTAAAACCAGTGGACTATGGTCCGAAATCACCATATCTTCGATTTTTATGTGTAACATTCTTTGTAGTATCTTGGCGGACCCAAACAGCATATCTATCCTGGACCATGATCCATGGGGATGCGAAAAGTGGGTATAATCTCTACCCAAAGGATTAGCCAATCTCCATGTGTCTGACAGTCCCACAAGTCTCATCAATGATTCCAAGATACTTTCCACTCTCATGCCTCCCCCCTCCTGACCTCCCTTCCTCATACATGTCGGTAATCGTCTATCCTCTTCTACTCTCATCACTGTATTAAAGTCCCCTCCTACTATTTTATTAGTTCCCAGGTCTTGAAGTAGTGTGTTTTGCAGATGTTGGAAAAAGGGTCTCTGGTTTGCGTTCGGTGCATATATATTATATATGGAAAAGATATCGTTTTGTATTTGTATCGTCAGCTGAAACACTCTGCCTTCGTCATCACTCGAAGTAGAGATAATTGAGTGGGCCAGAGACCTGTGTATTAAAACCAAGACTCCCGCCTTCCTCTCCACCGCACTAGACCCGAGGACCTCCCCCACCCATAGTTTTTTAAGCCGGAAGAAGTCTTCCGATGTCAGGTGAGTCTCCTGTAGCAAAGCAATATCTGTGCGCAACTTTTTGAGATGGCGAAGGACCATCATGCGCTTTGCTGGGGAGCGCAGCCCCTTAACGTTCCAGGAGACCCACCTAACCATCAGGATCCTCCCCGTACAGGGCCTCTGTGTTACTCTCAATCACAGTCCACATATATGTTGGAAGATCACGTGTGTATCGAAGTAAGAGAGATAGAGTACAAGAGATGCATGTTTTGTCGCATTCAAGTATGTAGACAATTCCCAAATTTTTACCCTCCCTTGTCCCTCCCCCCCTTTCACTAACGCACTAACTCCAAACATCTTTCCAAGTAGAACACCTCACTTCTTTCCTCCTGTGCAGTCGACCAACATAACTCCGCCCCGCCTCAAACATCATCCTAGCCCAGAAAACATATTAAATTATAACAAGTATATTCTCCAGCTTGAAGCTTTCTTTAGGGTTTCAGTTTCTCATTAGCGTCCAATACTTTCTTCCCCGTCATAGCATAGACAAAACAGTGCCATCCCCTTAAACTTGTATTGACAACATGTTCGACATTGTACGAATATGATTAGCATCAATCTCTCAGTATTTGTTCATTCCACATGTCATATGTCATTTAGCAGTTAGGAAGCTGTGATAACCTCTATGGTAACTTACCAAGATTTGCGCAGCATAACAAGAAAAATAAGGAAATCTGAAAACCAAACAAAACGTAAGGGCAATAAAAGGAGAGAGCTGTAAGGGAAAGAAACCAGATACAGTTGCATATCATTTCCCACTTTTCCTGTAAATCTCCCCTTCATCACGTAGTCGTTAAATGTGCGACTATTTTGCCCAGTTAATAGGAATCTTCAGTTACTAAAGAATGTCAATGTTCTTTCGGACCTTTCTCATCTCTTCTTCTGCCAACGGGATCCCGGTTGTCTCTGTTGTCTTGGTGTTTCTAGTGGCGGTTTCTTCCCCACCCCTACGTCTAACAGGGAGTTTGATCTTAGTCTATAGGATCTTACAGAGTCTCTGTCCGTCTCTGAGTCCAAATCTACAGCAGAGTTGGGTTTCACTGGCGATCCTGTGGCATGTTGGGGTGGTGATGAAGGCATCGTTGCTCCTGGTGAGCTCGTGTTGTCACGGATAGCCGCCATTGCTTTATCAGGATCAGAAAAGGTCAACATGGCTCCCTCCCTGGATCTGAACCTTAATATCGCTGGGAAGTTCAGCTGGAATCGAATATTTCTTCTGTGAAGTAGCGAGCACGCTTCACTAAAGGATCTCCTGCGTCGCGTGACTTCTATAGAGTAATCCGCAAATACCAGAGCTCTGTGTCCATGGATTAAAAGAGGATGCTTTTTTGCCTTGTAAGCGCGCAGGATTTCTTCCTTGTCTCGGTGGTTTAGATACTTTGCTATGGCATGTCTAGATTTGGTAGGCTCTCTTGAGGCCGAGACAGGAGATCCTGATGTTATCCTCTTTTCCTGCGGCTCCCTCATCTGGCCAATTCTGTGGGTACGCTCTGTCTTGCATCTATGAGTAAGACCCAGGGCTTTGGGAAGATCCACCTCAAAGATTTCCTCTAATTGGTTCACTGGGATGGATTCAGGGAGTCCCACTATTTTGAGGTTGCTCCTCCGTGCTCTGTTCTCAATATCCTCTAGTTTTGCATGTGCATATTCAGAGTGTTGTTGCAAAGACTGTAACTGATCCTCCAGCTCTTGTATTCTGTCCTCTGCTGCACTAATTCTGGATTCAGCCTCAACAATCTGCTGGTCGTGTGACTCTACTTTAGTAGTCAAGTCTTTTGTTGTGGTTGACACCAGCTCAGCTACTGCTGCTTTAAAATCATCAGCGAGGTGGATTGCAAGTTCTCTAGCCAATGCTTTATAATCAAAGTGAGGGGCTCCCCATCTGCTCTCCATGATCCCTTTCCTGGCTTCTGGATCTTGTCCTTCATCTGCAGGGGGACAGCTCTGGGGTTGTGTAATCATGGCAGCCCCTGCAGCCTGTAAGTGAACTTGCCCCTGAGACATTCCCTGGGGATTCTCTGCGGCTACTTGCGTCGGTCTCCTCTCTTCCTCCACCCCAGGCTCGCTATCTCCGGTCCCGGGCTTCCTCACCAAGCTTCCTTCTAATGGCACTATCTGTGCGTTATGCCCGCCATGTCCGCCCTGCCCGCCATTACCGGAGTCCTCATGGTGTGCCGCGATCTTCTCTCCCTCCCGACTCCTCGTGATATAGCGGTCCATCGTGCTCATGATGGACGCTCCCGGAGCTGCAGCCGTCACCACTGTAGTTTTGGATGGCCGGGGACAAGCTGGAGGCTGGATGTTGGCGGATTCGCCGAGGCGGGGAGCGGAGCAGCCCTTAGACGCGGCTGCACATGGAGGCGCCGGAACCGGAAGTCTCAGGTCTGGATCTTTATAGGGGATCTGGCTTAAGGACAGCCAGTCTGGGGTGAAAGGTGTTGTGAGCTGTGTGTGCCAAGGTGTACATCCCTCCTGCACCGGTGGGTCCTGTGGCAATCCCCCGCAGGGGTGCCACATTTCCCCCTAGTTAACTTCAGTCCTCCGGGACTGAAACCTTTTCAATAAACATAACATAACATAATTATTTACATTGAAATTTGAACAGAGTCTCAAATTAAATTTACAAAAACCAGGGAAAAATTCGAAAAACAGGTAACCAGTCCATACAGCGCTAGTCCATCAGCTGCAGACTGCTTAAAGTATTTTTGCCACCACCAGTCCTGTGGCTATGGTCCATTTTTGAAATTATAAAAAGCAAATTCAAAAGTCCAAACAGGTAAAGTCTCTGTAGGCTTACAAGTTCAAAATTACACAACAACAAACACTAAGGGTGCCCCGGCCTAGGAGTCCTAGGTACTGCAGGGGCCTCTAATGGGTCATCATAAGCACTGTCGGCCTCCTGGCCCTGGGGTCATCTATTGGCCAAGATTTTGCTCTCCCTAGACAGCTCCTTACGCCAACTCCACTCACCCCTCTTTCTGATGTTGTGTACCTGGTTTGGGTTGTTTTAGCCTACACTTCACCCTTCTGAATCCTGACATTGGTTACATATTTACATTTTAAACATATTTACATTTCCCACAAGTTACCGCTTATTCTCTGTATCTGAGTGGTGGATGTCCTAAATTGACACGGGTTGAGCTACATACTTCTGGTGTATGACTAGTGTCAGTGGGTCTATGTGTCACAAGTAAACTGGGTAATAGTCTGCAACCACTTGATCTCACAGCAGGAATGGCAGGTGCACCGATTGCAGGGTTCTCTGGCTCTGCTACAATGGGTGGTTCTTCTGCTCTTGGTTCTTCAACTGGTTGTGGGAACATCAACATGGGTATTAGGTAGGTACCTTATATTTAGGGCCAATCTGCAGGTAATTTTCCTATGATTGTCTGAACTGTCTTTGGCTCCTCTTTTCTGGGTTCTGGACAAGGTACATATTCTTTTGGTTGTGGTGTTGAAGGCATTTCTTTAAATGATCTCTGGACACTGTTGCTGTTGTTTCTCCATTGTCTTTGCTGATCAGACATGTCTTCTGGTTATCAAAGTTTGATGGTAATATAGTGTATGGTTCTACTTCCCATTGATCATCTAATTTGTGGAGTCTCCTTTTCCTCTTCAAAAACATTTCACCGGGTGTTAATGGTGTTCCTTGCGCACTTTAAAGTTGGTTTCTTGCTTTTCTCTGGATTTTGCCAGACTTCTCTCAACACATTCCTGTATTTTCTTGTATTGTTCTGTTCTTCTGGAATCCCAATCTGCATCTGAGGTATCTTCTTCAGAAGCTACAATTCCCATTTCAAAGTCTACTGGCAATTTTCCTGGTCTTGCTTTCATGAGGTATGCAGGGGTCCAATTTGTTGAGCTTACTGGGATGTTGTAGATGTCAACAAGGTCTGGCAACTTGTCTGGCCATCTGTTTGGCTCTTCTAAGGGCAGAGTTTTCAACAATTCTATTACCACATGATTCATCTTTTCACACATTCCGTTGGTTTGGCGATGGTAAGGCGTGGTACGAATATTCTTGCATCCG